>WEIS01012182.1:0-16607 GCA_013389965.1 Todus mexicanus
TGGATGATCTAAACAAAAATAAGCAAGGCTTGAGGTCTAATATTTTGCTATGCTTAAAACCCTCAGCATCTTTTCCAGGAGGTTATAGTCCCTTTTCAATAGAAGACAGCTTTAATTGCAATAGGTGTAGGTGGCCACCTGGTGTATCAGTTGTGCTCTCCTTTTCCAGTGAGATAAAGCAAAGGGAATTGACTCTGGTAATGATCATGCACATGAATACATTAGACAGCAACTAACTTAGTTCCCATGTACACGTGCTGCAGCACAGCTGTGAATAAAATTAGCTGGAGTTTTTTTTTAAGAGTAGCCCTATTTACTCTGCCATCAACCCAGTATTTTTTTTATCATTCTTCCATAACCGCTGATAATTACCTAATATATTTTGTAAACTGCAAGTCCATTTTCAGAGCAGAAATGGCACTTAGACACGGATTGACTCCAATTGGCTTCGCCGCCTGCTCCACAGAGGAACGGCCGTCATATGACTTTTAATCTCATATGAAACAAAAAGATTAAACTGTCAATATTAGGATGAGCCACCATGACGGCTGCCCTGATGGAATGGCACTTCCGAACTGCTCCTAATAATATGTATGCAAGGAATAGATTTTTCTTTATAATGCATGTAATTAGAGTACAGGACAAAACGTTCTGTTCAAATTCATGACATGCACAACTAATAGAGAAGGAGAGAACAAGGCCCTTGGCTATTTATTTGCATGAAAAGGCTTCAATATAGGCTATACTTTAGAGAAATTAGTTTTTAATCTAGGTGACTAGATGAGATTTTGACCCTGAACTGTTTTTGAGTTGACCTGAGAGAATTTATGCAGAAATAAATGTGATGCCCTGGAAGCCAGACGGGTGTCACTTTTTTCATTAATTTTGGAATGTCTCATGTAGTCAAGAGGAGCAGAAAATCGCTCCTTTTCAAGGCTCACCTTGTGTGAATTTGCTTTGATGAGACGCAATCAGAAAAAGCAGATAGAAATCTTCACAGGAACGTATTCTTTGCAAATTTGGGCGTTGGAGGAGTTAGATACATTGATTCAGCAGCGATTCCCCCCTCTTGACCTGTATAAAAGAGAAACCTACAACTGTAGATTTCTATGAATACATTAAGTAGGGCATCTTACTCTCCCAGCACAAGTCTATTACAGAGAACTATTGTTCTACAATTTTAATAATGACTGATCCAACAAGTCCTTGAAGGAAGGTTCCGGAGCACAGCTACTTTTTAAACAGCATTGCTCATTTAATGATACAGGAAATGTATGGCAGCTGCAGGTGAAGATCTTGTATTGGGCCAGGGTACAAACTTCATAGCCCCAGGGACAAGGTACTTTGAGTATATCTGAATAGGACCTGCATCTCCACCGCTTCACACCTCCATAAATTGTTGTTAACAACATGAAGTAAACAAATTCTTTGTGTCAGACCACTAAACTATTGCTCTTTCTCCACGTTATTAGTAATTCTTCGCTTGAAGTCAGATCTTTCAAGTTGTTTTTAAGCAAAAGCAATCTTTTAAAATTGCTAGGGACTTGGGAGGAATCCTGGTCAACGCAGTTGGTGTTTAGGGTGCTGAGTGACCCTGGACACTTATTAGGACCGTTTTTTGTTTACCTGTTCCTCTTTACCAGTCACCACATACAATTTCTAGCAGAGCCCCAAAACTTCACACTGCTACATTCAGCATTTCCTCAGCACCCCATCATTGGAAGTTAATCACACATTTCTGCTAACAGGAGTGCTGGCCACAACTGGAACCAGCAGTACGGCTGCTTCAGAGAGGGAAGGAGCAACGTAATGAGCGCACAAGCTTCACAGCAGGAAAGGACATGGAGCCATGAATTATTTCTGTAAAAATCATCACATTAATTAGGGAAGATATATCATTTTTTTATGGTTTTAGGCTTTGAGGAGGGCAGGAAAGAAAGAACCTTTGATGGCGGGGAACGGCAAGGGCAAAGTGTCTTCTGGTAGCATGATGAATGAACAGGTCACAGCAGCAGAGGGCAGGTGAGGATTTCTGTTCTAGCTGATGAAAAGGGTGTTTCCGTGAGCAATTGCAGAGATTGCAGCAGGCCAGAGCCATTTCAGACTTTGCCTAAGGCCTGGGCAGTTAGAAAGCCAATCTATCCACAAATTTCTGTGCTAATTGCTTAATCTGCTTTTTAGGGAGCTCAGCTTCCTGAATGGAAAAACTCCCACTTTCTAGTTGCTGTGAAGTCCAGAAACAAGAGATGTGTAGGCAGCTTGAGAGCTTTCCTGAGTGCTGAGCACATCTGTACAGCACCTGGCACATCTGGGTAGTGTATCTCCAGCAACAACCATGCTCGTGCTGCTTGGCACAGTCAGATTTTGGGTTTGTTTTTCTAGATGATCTTGGCTGTTGCAAATGGGAAATACAGACAGAAATGTATTTGGAGAATGGTAATGAGGGACCATAAAGAGTTTGTACATTTGTTGTATCCTCAGCTTTCTTTATGGGCTAATTACTATGCAGGCTCATGTTTGGTTTCTGAGCAGTCGGGAAACTAGTTGGAAGGTGTATGCTGAAGCTACACTATCTCATTATGCTACTTGCTTCTTCAGTTGGAAAAATCATCTCTGACAAGCCACTTTCCTGGGTGCAGAGCTCAAAAGACGCCAAGAGGCTTGGGGCTCGATGAAAGGTATTTGATGTCAATAGCATTTGACATATGCGGGTTTGATATGTTCCTGGCTTCTAAGTGATGCCAAAAATGCAGCTTATGAGAATAATACAAAGGCAGAGGACAGAGATCTAACCTCCTCCAGATAATTGCTCTGAGTTGTTGCAAGGTGACCTTCATCCCCACACAGGCAGCTTATTGGTGAGAGTGCAAAAACATTTCTCTCTCCCCATTTTCCACGGACACATAAGAGGCAGTCCATGCTGCTGCGAGAACATCGATGACCCTGTGTAGGTTAGAGGGTAGCCTTTGTACGAGCACAAACATTGCTGCCCTCAGACTTGCCAAACAGTTACTGTCTGTGATGCTTTGTAGTCTCCTTGGTACAACCAACAAATTTGGTTTTTCATACCTGCAGAATGAAATCTTCTAAAGGTGAAAACCCACCTCTCGCATCAGCCTCCTCCTTCTCCTGGGCAAGTGTCTGGGCACCTGTGCAGAGAGAAACAGGTGCTGAGGGCCAGCATTTCTCCCTTTTCCTCAAAAAGCAGGAGATGAGGCTTTCAGAGGTGGAATCCTGCACGGCTTTGCCCCCTCCCTCAGTTCCTGGAGAGCCTCGCTCATGTCTGCATCTCCTTTCAAAGGTATGATTTACTGCAATTAAGCAAGTCCTGGGCTGGGCCATTAACTGATTATAATTAAATTAGGGCTGAGGCAGGACATTAATAACGTGAAAAGCCAGTGCCTGCACAACGAGCTGAGGCTCAGTCTTCCCCCTGACACTCATGCACAGACAAACATTGGCGTTGACGAGAAGGGTTCCATTTCCCACCACCCTCCTGAGACATGGCTGTCACCACCGCTCCCTGGAGACTGGAACAAGGCTGAGGATACATGCTGGAGCATGGCATGGAAGGGGAAACTGGGTCTACATTACAGCTCTGGCTGTAATGCTCAGTGGAAGACATCTTTCAGCAGCACTGCTCACCCTACAGATGGTCCTGGGCAGTGCCAGGGTGGCTCGAGGCAGAGCTGACAACCCACATGGCTGCTAAAACATTTGCCATGTCTTTAGGCAGGAAGGAAGGGCCCCCAGCTCTCTCCTACCTGCATGGCTCCAGCATCCCAGTCATCCAGTGAGGCCTCCGCAGCTGTGCAAAGTCCCTCTTGTCACTAGTGCAACTGTTGGGCTAGTTGTCATCTTGGGCCACCACCTTGCCATGAGGAGAAGCCTTCAGGGAGTCTGAGGTAGACATGAGCTCCCCACCACTGTTCAGAGGGCTCTGCTGCAGGGAGTAAAATCTGAGGGGTGAGCATTTCCCCAGTGAATGTGGCATTTGCTATTTCACCATCCCAGTCACACACTGCTGAATTTCTCCTTTTAAGTTCTCAGTTGCCTTCTCTGCAGTCCCCCCTGGTGCAGCTGTGTCTGGCACAGTCTTAACTTCATGCTTGGTAGGAGATGCGAGTATCCCAACAACTCCCCCAGACCCTTCTTCTATGGCAATTTTAGCAGAGAAACCCACAGCAGAAAAAAGATCACTCTCGGCAATCAAAGTCCTAGAAACATAGAATACCAGGTTGGAAGGGACCTCAAGGATCTAGTCCAACCTTTCGTGGTAAAGAAATACAGTTTAAACAAACTGGCCAAGCCCCCTGTCAAGCTAAGTGTTAAAACCGCCCAATGTGGGGGAACCCACCACTTCCCTTGAGAGATTATTCTAATGGCTGATTGTTCTTGTGGTGAAATGACATGGTAATGAGGGTGATGGACTGCTGAGGACCCTCCTGGGACATACGACCTGCCTGTCCTGACACAGGTAAATGAATAGCTGTGATATACAGAGGAAATCGCACAGAATCTTGTCTTGACAATTCCATGAAATTTTGCTCCAAGGTAAAAAACTGCTTTTCACATCACACTTCCAAATGTAGAAATAAACAAGAAAAGCAAGCTTCTCTTTCACAGATTCATTTTCCTCGGTGTCAAAGCAACACAGAGCCACAAGTTGGGAATAATAATGGTGCTCCATCTGGGCTGAGCAGCCTTGCACAGCCCCAGAGCCTCTTATCAGCATGTGCATCGAACACCAGGAGGGGAGAGGAAATGAGAGGAAATAGGTTTCAGTACCCCTTTGCTCACAGAGCATTTTCATAGGTGCATTCCTTCTTTTGAACACCCAAGGGTGAATCACCTCTCCCCAAATGTCATAGGTTGCAGCAGGCTCTCAGCAAATTGCTGTGCTGTTTAATCAGAGCGACTTCCATGCTTGTTTAGATCTTGCATCTCCTACTGTCATGGCCAAATACTTTCAATCCTCCAGCTATCCTTGCTCAGAGCTGTCTGCTGAAAGCCCTCGTACCCATATAATATGCAGGTGATTCCAGTAAAGAAACAGTTTAAAGATATCTTCAAAGCCTAGTTTGCTTAAAAACATTTGAAAACCACCACCCTAATTCTCATAACTAGAAGACATGGATGAAGGCAGGACATGGAGAAGAGAAAGCTTCCAGGAGATCTCTGGAGAAGAGAAGGGAGACCTAATAGCGACCTTCCAGTACCTGAAGGAAGCTTAAAAGAATGCTGAATGTGCACATAATAGGACATAATTCTGATTGGAAAGACACAGGTAGATAAATGGTAGGGCGCAAAACTCCCAGCGCAGAATTATTGCATCCAGTTAAAATACTTCATATAGGTCCTATAGCAGCTACCCAGCTGGAAATGCAAACAGTAGATCTGGAAATCACTATTGAAAGCACAGGCCAAAGAGAATGAGTAATTTGCCAAAGACTTACAGGGAACCTGTAAGAGCACCAAGAATAGGACCAAGATCTCCCAAATGAAATTTTAAATGCTGGCCCTAAAGCTCTCCCTGCTACAACACTACCCAACTGTTTCTCTGCTTGCTTTCTTGGCTATCTCCTACTTGCTTCTTAAATACCTTTTAATAACATTAACAAATGAATAAAAATGCAGCTGCTTCTATTTATGGGAAAAAATTTTCTTAGGAGTTCACAAGAACAAAAAAATCAATGTGTATTCCAAGGCACAATAAGATTTCTGAGCAAGCCTTCTTTATTATTCAATTTACGCACAACTAAAATATATAGCTGTTTCAAACTCTGTTCCTAGCTGAAGCATGCCTTGTAGAACAATGTTTCTCTCTCCCTGTAACTCTGGCTCCACAACACCAGTTTTATTCACCAGGCCTAGAGGACAATGATTTATCCATCCACGTCATGCGTATTACGTCAAATATATTACAGCAGCTTTTCAGCATATTTCCAGTCAAGGGCTTCTTTCTTCTTATGGATTCTGCAAATGAACAACAGTTTTAGTTACAAATGCCTCTCGGTGAGGCAGGACTCCTGACAATAGGGTAGAACTTACTGTATTTCTTGAGGCACTGTGACACTCGTATAACCAATCATTATGACATGTGGCTGAGAAACTCCGTTTTGCTCTGTGGTTGATATATTCCCAACTCAAAATGAACAGGAGGGATACTGGGAGTTACTCAAGCCTTGATTAGTACTTGAATAGATCAAACATAAATCCTCACGTCCCGATAGAAGACGACAACCCAAAGAAATGGCTGCCCACAGTCAGGGCCCTAAACCTTGGGAGAGGTTCGTCCGCAGAACAAATGACACATATGTGGAAACAGGAATATCAAATATGTACGGAGCCTATCGCGAAACGGAGAGGACTGCAAGATGTTCTTGACAAATGGTGGCAGTGCTAATGAGCGTCTGGACTAAATCATTATATTCCCTTTTTGATTGAAAGCACTTACAGATTTACATCAGCTCTGACCCAGTAAAGCATTAACACCTGTTTCTGGTGAGGCTCACTGCCTGTGATGGCAGCGCTTGCGTGCAGGTAGATAAATGAACTGGGTTTGGGCAGAAAAATGCCCTGCCTGGCCCTTCCCAGCTGGCAGAGCAAGCACCCCATAAACATGCCAGCCAAATACTATTTTCAAAGCAGGGAAGAGAGTCCAGTTGCTGCTTTGCAAATTCTGAGCTGTGCATGTCTCTGCAGAGAAGAGCTCTGGGAATAAAAGAACAGTTATAACATCCCCCTCAACACTCACTGCCTTCTCCTCCCTGATCACAGCTCACCTCAGGGCTCTTCTCTTCCTATGCCCAACACAGCCATGGTCTCACCTCTCCTTTGGTTTTGTCTGCAGAGGAGCCTTGAGCCAACCCTGGGGAGCTGGGTACTGAATGCAGTGTGGGCAGCTGCATCCAGGAGCCAGGCAGAGAGACAAACGGGTATGTAAAGCTCTTTCTGATTTTGCTGAAGGTTTAACTATGGCTTCCCAATCCTCTCAACTCTGAAAGCCTCTTGGTCCATGCAAATTATAGCAACTCTGGAATTTTTGTTGGCAGAGGAAGAGCAGGCGGCTAAATGCTTTGGAGCATTAGTATACATTACATTCCCTGCTGCTCTGATAATCTGCTTCTCAGGAGGAGCACAGGTATGCTGTATTATTGGTATCAGACCCAGAGAAGAAGATTAATGTGATTAGTCATAAATGGACCAAGAAAAACTCACTTTGGAGTTTAGAGGAGTGCTATTGGCTGCTCCTGGAGAACTTGAAAGTGCAAAGATACCGAGCATCAAATAAGTATTTAACCTAGTGTGCCAGCATTTCTCTGCATTGAAAGCTTATATGAGAAACTAAAAAAAAGCAGGTTTTAAATAGCTATCAGAAAAACTGAAAAGGTTTCACAACTCCAAAGGTTTGAAGAAAATAAATGCAACCACTCAGAACAGGTTTTAAATCATGGACAAATGACATCTAATCAGTTAACAATGGTGAGTTTCATACAGCAGTAAACAGGAATATCACTCTTCAGCCCTGGGTTTTACAGAAGAAACCAATGTCCTTTGGCAGATAGAAAACTGAGGTACAAAGAAATAAAGTTTCTTTGTCCTGGTCCTCCAGGAGACCACTGGGGAGCCATGAACATGTCTCCTGCACAGCATTTCAGTGCTTTCTTACTAAGCAACATTGCCCATTCACACAGGTTTTATCTGATGATGCCGACTAATACAGAGGTGCTCAGGCCTGCAAGGCACTGAGCTCCTTCATTTCCAACACAGTGGGACAAGCCTGTGAGTTCTGGTTTCATGCCAATTGGTGCTCCTCTCCTTTGGAGCAAGCACGCAGGCTAAGCCATTCACATGCTAGCAGCTGCTAATTCTCAGCTACCAGGCAGCACTAAATTTGTCTTCCAAATCCCAGTCATTTCAGGACCTGTATCAGATTTTTCAGCTCACTAGAAGAATCACTGAGCCCTGCAGACGTGCTTTGAGCAGTGCCAGAATATATGGAGTGCTGCACAATGGAGGACCCCACATTGTAAAGGGTACTCCCCTCCAGATCAGGTCACCAAGTACCAAGTCATGAGTGTAGTTAACCAGAATCATTTCTGCAGCAAAAATAGCCCAGGAGTTTAATCCTAAAGCAGCAGCATTGGGTGACAGCACTCAGAGCTGGACACGGAAGGGCCAAGGCATTCTCTTCTGAGGAGATGCAAGCAATAAACTTCTCTGCAGGTCTTGGGTGCAATACAGCTGGAAGTAGGTGAAAGTCTAATAAACCCCTCAGAGAACAAAATGAGCTAACAAAGCCATCAGCATCCATCCATCGTTTGTCAGGGAGCACAACTTCTGTCTTCCATCTTTGCTTATAGCAAAGCACATGCTTAAGTGGTTTCCTGCAGCGGGATGTCTTCGCTGAACTGAGGGCTGCAGGAGCCATTGATCATTTCCACTGGTAAACAACCTTGTTTTTCACCAAGCAGAAAACACATGGATGCAAAATTGCAGGCTGTGGACTAGAAGGTTTTGAAGGAAGCTCAGAATTTCAGGGAAGAACTCTTTCCTAAAATTAAATAAAAAATAAAGAATAGTTTGGACTCCCCTTCCCTCTGAGATCCCTTGGAGACCAACAGAGGACACAGAGTAGCCAATAAAGGACACAGAGTAGCTTCCACAACATCACATCACAGGTAGAGTACAATTCATGCATCCAAAGTTTTCTTATCAAAACCAAAAACCATCCAGAAAAGAAAATAAATGTTGCCTCTGCCACAGGAAAGCTCAGGGTTTGTCACATGAATCCATCAAAACCATCACAACATTCCTTTAGTTTTGGTATAAACTGTTATTTCCTAACTTCCAGTGAAAATCATCCATTCCAAAAGGCTGCCTGTCTTCAAGCGCAAAAGCAAATCTACAACAACAGTATTTCAAATGAAAATTATTGTTCTTACACACATATGAAAAAATCATCCCTTTTCCAGTCACCTGTGAGTGAAATACCTAATTCTCAGTAGGAGTTTTTTGAGCAGAAGCTGGAACTGCCAAATTGAAGGTACATTATGGTTACTTTGGGTTATTTTTCTTTGTCCTATATTTATTTTTGTGGCCCCTAAATGTGGCGGTGTGTAAAAGGTATTAGCATTTCTAATGAAATCTCCCATTAATAGAACTCAAACCAATTCCAGGGTCAGGAATATTTATTTATTTACTGAAGATAACCAGGATCATTCAAAACATTCTCTGTATCTGAAATAGTGGAAATTTCTTGGCACATGATTTACCCTTAGAGGAATTTTTCTTCTTTTTTTTTTTTTCCCTCCCCAGATTGATATATTTTTAGACTTATTTCCAAGACTGACCAACATTATCCAAGGTATGAGAGCTACAGGAAAGCAAGGCCAAGGAAAATAGCTTAAATCAATATTTTTCATACAGAGATTTATTTTTTTCCTTCAACTTGAGTGAAAAGAGCAGGAAAACCTCTTACTTTAGCATTTACTGAGTATTTAAGAGACCGTCAGGAATTTAACAAGCCAGCGTTGTATTTATTCCAAAATTAAAAGCTGCCCTTCCCAGGGGTTTAAAAGATTCTTCCTTGAGTGCACCATTTTTTGCAAAATACTTATCAAGATGTTATTTTTCTCCTTAAATTTCCTTTCAAAGTGCTCCCATCTGTCACCGTCTGCAAATCTCTCATACCTTAGGGAAAAGACTGCTCTAGCTGTGTTTAGGTTATCCCCAGTTACACCATAACTGCAATGTGTTTAAACAGAGAACGACTGTGATTTTCTGTTTCATAAAGAAATTGGAGTCTGTGTAGAGCTCACCCATAGCATTACGGCCAGGATCTTGGCTGACTTGTTCTTCTTGTTGATGCCACAGTGCCCTCACTCTCAGAGAGGTAAGGCAAACACTAAGATAAGAGAAAAAAAATAATAAAATATTACTCTCAAGTTTCTTGAAATAGATCCTGCTTTGCTTTGGGCTGGTTTTGATTGGCTTCTGTATAATTAGTTCCTGCTCACAGTTTCTCTGATAATTGCACACTCTATTAATTGAGCATATATTGTACTCCATGCAGTCAGCAAATGATGAAGCTGTCAGTATTTTGTTAGCTATTACACTGCCTGGTTCTTATGGGCTGTTAGATATTGGTAACAAATTAGCCAATTTATGTGTCATAAATAAGATTCAAAAGCCCCGCTTTATCAGCTGGAGAGAAAAATACTGTTATCTTGGTTGACAAAATGCTTGTACTAAGATTACCAGTGCCTTTTGGCAGGAATTCATCAGAGCAGATGTATTCCTTCTATTGGGCACCATTTGGTTCAATTATTCTTAATGTTTAATGGCAGAATAATTGGACCAAATGGTAATATATACTCCAATAAAATACTTCCATTAAATGCTTTAATTGCTGGTTCTCTATAACTGCAGTGCTGAGCTCTTTATTCTGCTTATTGACATTTGACAGACCATGATCTTAATATGTTACTCACATAAATCTCTCGATGAGCTTTATCAGAGGTGAGCACTAAACCCGTGGAAGCAGGTCCTGCTCTGGAAAACGTGCTGGGGAACTGGAACAAATGGGGGTGAAAAGCAAAGTGACATAAAGCTGCTCCCTCATAACCTCTGGCACTTCTGTGCAGCCCTTGCAGGCAGGAGGAGGAGGAGGGATGAGGGTGGCCAAACTCGTTCTGTGTATTCAAAACCTACTCCAAACATCTCCTGCCTCCTGCAGCTTGCACTAAGTTGCAAAGCAGCTTCTCACTCCTTGCTGCATTTAAAGTGCTCGTGCTCAAAGTTCTTCTTTGGGCAAAACTCTTCCAAAACCAACAAGAGTTGTGACAACAATTACATGGGGGCTGATCCACACTCCATGGAATCTGTAAAGTGTAAGGATGAAAACGATAGATCTAACACCCTCCTGGCCCTCCACTGGTATTCTGAATTACCTGGTGACAAGAACACAAACAGCAGGGGGATGCCAGGAGATGGAGTGAGCAGGAAGGTGTAGAACCAGGGGAGAAGCTATAGGAAGAGAGTGGATAACTGCCTTCACTCCCTGCTCTAAGTGTCTCTGAGGACTAATGGGGAATATCTCACCAGTCAGGGGAAGACATACAAACCAGAAGAGGATCTTGCTATCTTTCCAAGGCACTGCCTGACTTCAGTGTGGCTCGTTTGGATAATGCCAGTTAAAATAGGCCCTTCATCACTGATTGAGGGTCCTCACTGCCAGGCAACGGATGCATTAATACATTCATCATGCATCCAGAAATGGCCAGAAGCCAAAGAGGAGGAGATGAAGCTGCTCTCCTACCACTGCTGGGAAATTCTCAGGCTGTCAATAGTGACAGGTTTTGTTTTCGAACTGAGATAAGGGAAAAGCACAAAAATACTTACCAGTGTTACCTGCTCTCAGCCACATCCTGATCTCTACACTACCAAAATTGCTGCGGGCATCACACTGGTTTCACTAAAGTGCACCAGCTCAGGGATCTGGACATGCTTGTGCAACCAGATGACATCCCAGTTTCTGCAAATACAGGGAGTGCCCAGGAGGATGGATCATCAGACAAGACAGCAAGAAAAGCGAGTCTCTCCTGGGTCCTGAGACACCTGCTTTAGTTCCAAACATGAGTGAACAGTGAAGCGGTGCAAAATCCCTTGTGAAGAATTCTTCTGGGGATTGTTAGAGGATTAAACAGAGCAGAAGGAATGGGGAAGAGATGCATTTTTAAAGCTTCTCAATTAGTTTCTAATTGCTGGCATCCAGCCAGGCTGGAGAGGCAGTTAAGGGATGGGAGCTGAGGGGCCACAGCAGCTGCTCCCACCACGAAGGGTCCTCCCACAGCCGGTGGAACAGAGACACCAGGGCTGCTCTGGCTGTGTGGGCTTCACCCCACTCTCCCACTCATGGCTGAGGACTGAGAGAGGAAACGTTACACAGTTACAGATGTATTTACACTACCTAATAAGTAGAATTTTATTAGGAAGTTGTTTTGTTTTCACCAATCTGGTTTCTTTCGTTGTTTCTAAAGAAAGGCAAAGAACTGATTGAAAATTGAAGGGGGAAAATGTGGTAGGAAAATCCTACCCACCCATTAATATGTTCATCATGATACTACATTTATGTATATTGCAAGGAAAAGCAGGAATCTTCCAAGGATCCTTCATCTCTAAAAATCAGTTCTAACCATACAGTTGTGAACAAATCTAAATGCTGTCTAAATTAAACACTTCAAAATTTTCATTCTACCAAGAATCAGGATTTCTGGTAAAAGCTTTCAGATGAATATTTCCAATCAGCAAACAGACCGAATTATGCTACAGCTGACTGCATGGGTCACAAACCCCTTCAAGCAGTCCCATTAACAACTCCATTGCTACCCCTGATCGAGTGCAGCAAACATGTCAGGACTTAGCTAATATCTACCCAAAACGCCTTTGGTGTATTAACGGCATGTTCAGAGTAAACTCAGCTATCCGACCTCCACAGCCGAGGGGCCTGTTCTGTCCATTCAATAACACACAGCAATTTTAACATTGGTTTTCTACAGCAGAGATATTCCCCAGTGACTTGGTTTGAGATATGCGGCCGGAGGACATACTCAAAAAGCACCTTTGCACAATCTCCATCACCCACCCTTTAAAAACATCAGGCAGAAAGACCTTGCCAGCACGTTTCCAGTTTAGAGGCAGCTGAGCTTCACTGTAACAGGAGGCATTTATAGACCTGGTGGGTCTCAGCCACCTCTCCCTAGTCTTGGAGCAGACAAGGTACTGCTGTGCTTGGAAATGAAAGGGAGTTATTGCAAACCATTCAAGCAGCATCTACTCCCAAACTGCCAAATTAACATTTCATTGTGAACCACGTAGATCAAGTTAGGGATGGGGGGGCTGGGATGTCTGCAGAGATACTACACAGCTGTGTCCTGAAGGCTGGGAGTGACACAAGCACTTCTGAATTACCCCCTTTTATTACCCATCTTATAAGAGGCTCAAACACAGTGTGTGGGTGGTCCCGTTATACCAGCAGCAGAACAAAAGATACCGTACATAACAGCCCTGCTGTACAGGCTGCAGACGTGGGCTTTGCTTCTGCTACTGTTGCTACCTTTTCAGATCTTTGCAAGATCTGGAAATGACTGGGGAAGAACTCGAACTGTGATGTGAAAAAGCTCAAGCTTACTGATGAAACCTGGAAATCAATTGTTAGGAGGCGGCACAGCTCTGGCAGACCTCTTGGTGTCTTTTGAAAGCAAGCCGATTTCAAAGGGCAGCCTCATGAGGATGGAGATGGGAATTTCCCAACTAGAAAAGCCAATGCAGCTGTCATGCAAGAACAGGCTGGCTTCAGCAGATGGAGCATGACAGCAAGAATTTTTCAGGCTTGAGAGCAGCAATTTCTACAATGGGTATAATCCAGAGGATAGTGGAAAAATCAATAGATGGATAATGTTAAGGAAATCAATAGGATTGAGGCTCTAAGACTGAGTTGTGTACACGGGGAGCTGACACCGACACTAGTCTGCCGTTGGCCTCTCAAGTTTTGTCTTGATGAGGCAGCACTCGGCCTTCTGGACATGGGATGAGAGCAGCGGTATCCTGTACCCATCATGGTGATAATGGAAAAAAGATTCATTCTCTTGCAAGTGATATTCTGCATGTCTGAGAAAACTTGCTTTCTGCTCTGAGTATTCTCTGAAGCAAATTTAAGGACTGATTACCAGATGTTCTGCAGACAAGCTGTGGAGGTGTTTTGTATCAAACACTTCGGCAGGGCTGCAAGACAATAGTTACGGAAAATTAAATGCAAAATAATGTATCGCTTCATTTTCCCTGTGTTTTGCACATGCTTGTTTAGAGCACAACTCGAAGGGGATTAACGTCTTCGCATCTGGCACTTGGGAAAGGCACTTGGGAAAACAGCAGAAAATGCCACTGGCACAAAGGGCTTTCCACTACCTGAGGAATTCGGGGTTTAGGCTGCGCAGTGCTAATCAACAAAGCTGAACTTCAGCAAATGGACAGGTTAAGAAGGTCTGAGAAGAATACTGGAAATTTGTCTGATTTCCTATTAATACTGGATTCTTTGAGGCAGCCCTGGTAATTTCTATTGATATCAAGCAGGAATGCTCCTAGGAATGCTACAGTTAGAATTCCTAAAAAGCTCTTCTTTTCATACTTCCCTTAGAAAATGGGAAACCAAATGGGAAACCAAATGGGAAACCAAATGGGAAACCACAATAACAAAAACCAAATAACGGAAAACCAGTAAGAAAAATACTTCAACGTGAGGAAAAAAAAGAGGGTAAGTTCACAATTCAGCTTGCCCAAACATTTCCAGTAGCTCCCTGCACAGAGCTGCCAACAGTGACCAGTTTCCCTGGTGCTCTCTTAAGAGGTGAATCAAGCACATCCTAACGACCCACACAGGAGCAGAGAACTTCAGGCCTGGTAACTTCTAACAGTTAAGGAAGGATTCGCACCTTCATAGTAAAGTTTGAGCTTGTCTGTACAGGGCAGAGAGGTGCATAAGGGCAGGACCTGCATTGGTCTGTGTTTGCTATGCAAACTTCATCTCACCCGTCGCTTGACGGCAGAGGGAGGAGAAGCCCTCTGATGTTCAGTGGCAGCACTGCTGCTCTCCTATCGAAACGCAGCATGAACCCCTCCAAAGCTGCGCGTCACCTGTTTTCACAAACCCAGCTCCCCTACAGACCAGGATATTACAGCTGCAGGAGATGAATGCACGCTGCTGCCAACATCCTTTGAAGGAAGCCTCTGGTGCCACATAGCTGGGGCAGAAGGTTGGTTTTGTTAAACAAGCAGCCCAGGTAAGACAAGGCACCAAATATCATTTATTTCCTGTGCTGCCTGGAGGGGCAAAGTCTTTGAATGGAAGCACAAGGAAAGAGAATTGTTATGGGGATGGAGCTGCTGAGTATTGGCCAGTGGTAGGTCAGGAAGCCAAACAAACGTTTCTTCTGAACAAAACAGCATTTTCTAAACCCTTCTACTGACCATCTGTGAAACAAAGGAGGAAAATCTCACCTAAGTACTTGCTGCAATGCCCTTTCTTGCCTGTTTCTTATTTTTATTCTTTTATTTCTTTCTGTTTTGGAGTGGCTGGAGAGCAGCAATCAGCATCTCACTGTAAAGAGACTGCCACATGCAATTACAGAGAGGAAGTCTTGAAGGACACAGTGCTGAAGCAGAGAGATATTCGAAATAAACTTTAAGGGAACAGCTTTGTTTACCTACGTGGCCTTTTCTTGCCCTGTAATTCTTTATGTCGATTATAATAGAAAAATCAAATCTCTCATTTTCTCATCTCTTTATCTAGAGAAATGCAAAAACTCTTACACCTGATTTCTCCAAGCCTCTCTTTTCCTAGATTTGCTTGCTTTGTCATTGTCACATCTTTGACGATGGCCCACTTGTATGCATGTGTGCATCCGGAAGAGTTGCTCTGATAGATACAAAGGACCCTGTTTCCAAATGCCATCATGCTGCACATCCCAACAGCGCTTTATTCATGGAGTAACCTACTTCTGTCAGTTGTTTCCTTCTCAGTAGGCTTGGCTATCCTTGTTCGATTTCATTACAAATTAGCCTGGATTTCATTGGGAATTAAAGGCCAGACAATTCCTCCATCCTTGCAAACAGAAGGAGGTCCAGAATGAGGCATCTCCTGTCCCAGGATAATGGGAGAAGAGTATATTGTCCTCATGGCATTGCTCTCGCTTTCTCCCTCTTGATGACATGGGAGCACTCCAAGGACACAAGGGTAGCAGATGTGGGAAACCACCACAACTCCAGTGTGGAGCTTCTTCCTTGCAAGCAGGGTGAGATACAGAAGACGTGGAACAGAGACTTTCCTGAGGCCCAGTGAGGATCCACCTGCCATCCCTATCCAGTCCTGTGGGCTCCCTGCAGTATTTTTTGCTCTCTGTCTGTCCATCAAGGCCACTTTGTACTTAATTAAACAGAATGTGTAAGGGGTAGCTCATTGGAAGCAGCCTGTCTCTATCCACATACCAGAATGGAGGTGAGTCCTGTCTCCAGCCTGACAGTGAGCCAGGATACAGAGAAAACCTTACAGCCCCGAAATATGGGGAGCATCATATGTCACGCAATGTTCTATTATTACTGTCCCTACAGCACTCAGCTCCCACAAACATGGGCAGAATAGGGAATTATAAAGGCCAAATTCACATATGCGCTAAAGATCCTTCTGCAGTCTACAGGAGGGGGCTACTAGGTCTTGGATAAGCCAAATCTTATCTCATAGCAGTTATCTCTGAGGAGTAACATGCAATAATCCATGTAACTTTCATATTTAATCTTTAGCTGGTACTTTGTGAGGTTGAACAAAGACACAGACGTGTTCAGGATTCTACCAAGTGTGCATCTGTCTCTAGATGAAAGGATCCTGACATCAAACTGACTGCAGCTGGGCTGGAAAAAGTTTTAAATCATCGTGATCAACACAAGTTTTGCACCAAAGTACAAATAGGCGTACCATGATTTCCTCTGGGTGACAGGCAAATCCTGTTATTCTACTTATGAAGGGGCCTCATTAAGTAGGAAAAAAAAAA
>WEIS01012197.1:0-11241 GCA_013389965.1 Todus mexicanus
ACTGCAGCTCTCATTCTTTGAGACTGCGAGTTTGTTTGGTTTATTTGACAACAGACAGAAATTTTACAGATTTTTTTTTTATATTGAATAGTGCTTTAATTGAAAAATGAGCCCTGTGAGAGAGCAAAGTCTCAGAGATCTTAAGAAGTCACATACAGGGTTGTCCTCTTAAGGGTCATTTTGAGTCATTCTGTGCTGTTAAGATCATTGATAAAGGATCTGGGAGTAAATACAAAATGCATATATTATATAGAATACGAATAAATAAAAAATGCTTCTAATCTGTAGGTATATTTATTTGAAGTTTAGTGCTCACTTTATACTCATGAAATGACTGCCGGCAACCTTTCCAGATAAAGGAAAAGTAGACAGAAACATAAACATCAACAAGGGCAAGTCAGATAGAGTGATATATGCAGCTTGGCAAGCTGATCAATCTAAAGAAAATGCATTTCTACACAGACAAAGGCAGATATGAACAGGGGATAAGAATGGTGGTAGATGTTCACAGCAACTGATCTGGCAAGCAATGGCACCAAAATTAATAATGGTCTCAGTGATAAACAATTCGAAGTGAGCTCCAAATCCTAAATGGTTGCAAAACAGCTGATGTAATCACTGAATCACAAATCAGGAAGTAGATACACCACAGGTTTTATGATGGACATGTGCCTATGCTTCAAAAATGATGTGGAAAGATTCAAATGGGAAATAAATATATATATGTGCGCATATATACTCAATATATACACGGATATTTCCTAAGCTAGAGAGAAAATGCATTGCATTGATGCTCCCCAGTTGTGAGAAAAGAGTTACATCCAAATAGAAAATCCTGTCTGAAGAAAACAACTCTGCCTTTAAGGGCACACAAGCGAGGGGGAGGCAAGAGGAGACTCATAGAGGCCTAGTGCTAAAATCAAATTTCAGACAGTGAGTTATGATGAGAGCAGGGTTGGTAATACACTCCCACAGGATCTGTCCAGATGTGTTGGGGTGGGGACACCACAGGATCCAAAGAGCAGTAAAACAAGCATTCAGCAAACGCTGTGTCACATATCCTTCATTTTATGTTTAAATCAATCTGGCTCACTTGTTTTGATGTGTGATTGTGATTGTTAAAGAAATCTCAGGGGCAGAAAATCTCATTGTGCTTCTACATCCTGTGTCTCTGAAACCATCTCAAAGCTGACTTCTGGAGAAGGACCAGAGGTGTCATCTGCTTGAACTGAAGCAGGAGTGCTACATTAAAACTCTTGTTAGTTGGATTCTGTAAAGTTTGCCACTCACCTTAAGCATATGTACTCAATGGGAAACTTTTCGATTAGCAGTAGCTGTGTCCCTAAGAACATTAGTCTCTTGTTATTTTTGTTTCTAGAATATGAATATATATTTAATAGGGAAAATGAGTGGTGGTGTAAAAATAACTCAGAGCTGGGAAAAAAATACTGTCAAATTTGTTTCAGCATAGTCTAAAATTGTGTCACAAACATTCCCATCGGTGCTTGTCACATAGGAACAAGAACAAGTTATGAGGTCTGAGACAGAGAATTTAAATTGGTACATACACCAGCAGTTTCCTTGTCTTTCTTTCAAACCATTTCTCTCTATTATATTATCTAAAAACTGCTTCACAAATCAAAGACTGTGAAGAAGAGAGCTGGACACCTTGACTTTTGTTTAAACTTGCACTGGACATGTAACATACAGTTCTTCAAAAAAATATCATTTAATGATTTAAAATTCATTTTCTGTTCATTTGAATGGGAGAACACCCACTAAGTTTCTAGCAAAACACTGTCTCGTGCATTAGCTCATAAGCTTTAAAACCATAAAGTCTTCAAAATGAAAGAATTTCAAACTGTCAGATATTTTCTTTCACTTGTGGAGTGAATTAATTTTTGCATTCTGTGAAGTTCAGACAGCCAATTTCACTTTGATTTGGAATTATTTTCACATTTTGATTTTAACAAAGCTAACAGTATCTGTTTTCCTTACTGAGCTTTTCTTAAGCTGTTAAACCCTAAGCTCACAATAGCTAGAAGGTCATCCTCTCATTAACATCACTTACTTAATATTGTCTCCGATATCTCTTTTTAGACCTGGAATAATGTTACTTGATTATGTATAGTTTTCTCTTGAATAAGAAACAATGAGATTTTTTGACAGAATTGTGTACCTGGTTCCTTAAATTATAATTTAGCTCTTCAATGTGTCAGGAGAGGAGAAAGGGATATCTTCTGCCACTCCAGGGGCTGTCTCACACAGGTAATAACCCATTACGGCTACCAGTAAAATAGCTCAGAGAAAAGGGATATATGCTATGGAGCTAATCTCAGCTGATGGAGCATGTAGGGATCCATTCACTGATGTTTTGATGAAGAGTAAAGGGGAAAGGAAAATGTTCCATTTCCCCTTTTTAAAAGAAATTAGAAATTTCTGCCAAAGAAACCTACACAAATTTTCACTTCCAACAAAGGCAAATAAACTCAGCCTTTGGCTGGCTCTGTAGGTCTGTTATTGTAGTAAAAGATTGTAGTTACAATACAAACCACGCCACTTTACCTAAACTGTGGTTATGTTTTGGCTTGGGGTCCATACAGCTTCAGATTTAGCTGCAGACTATAATATAAGGTTGCTGTGGGGGTTTTTTGTGTGTGCGTGTGTATTTTTGTTTTTTCTCAAGCAAGAGATTTCATTTCTTTTAATGGATACCATTGTGCTCTTATAAAAAGGTCTGCATGGAAGTGCTGTGATCTGGCTGCCGCTGCATGCACCAGCCATGAATCAGGGCATAGATATTTAGGATCACAAAGGCAAGTGGGAGGTATAACTGCTACACAGTAGATGGCACAGAAACTGGTGTAGGGCATTAAAACCAAAGGGGAAAAGTGGTGTTTTAAACCTTCCTAAGGGGAGCTCTTTGACCCTGCTAATTGATAATAATAAAGTGTGAGAGAAAGCAGACATTGGTTGTTGTAAAACATGCCTCTGTAAAGAAAGCTGGAAAAAAAGGTTAAGTTTCAAAGCAACTGTTTAAATCTGTATTTGCAATGGGTTCAGTCTGCAGTGAAACCAGCTACTGCATCATATCATTTGTGATTTATCGCAGCATCATGAGGTAAGCATGAGTTCACAAAAGACAAATGCTGCAGACTGAATTAACCAGAAGGTTCTTTGGGGTAAAGCAGAACTTTTTTTCAGAGAAGATCATTAAGTCACTGAGAGATATTTACCACTCATGGGTGGTGTGACAAATTTCACAGTGGACCTACAGGAGAAGCTGGTTTTGCAGATGACTACTGACACTGCTCCACTCAGGCCCAAGGCAGGGCAAGAAATTTATCACAATGTGTTCTGAGTCAACAGTGCTGCAGAGACAGAAATGAACCTTGCCTGCATAGAAAGTGCTTGCTACTTGACACACTGGTAGACCAATATATATGATATCCAGCCATTAATGACTTGATGCAAGAGAGCAATGCATTCAGAAGTTTCAGTATGTGTGTAATAGCTGTTCAGGAGATCCCAATGGACTTTGTCAGCCTAAGGGCTTTTTCAGAAGGTCATACCTGTAGCAAGTGACCTCAGTTTTACTGTTCTCAGGTAGATTAATATTCTGAGTCGGTTTAGGGTCACTTTGGAGCATCTACAATTGCTCAACAGGCTTTGGGATGCACACCTGACAGAGGGCAGCTTGCATGAACATGTTAAACATTGCCAGAGTATTCCTGGATATTTTTTAATTCCAGATTTAAAGGTTTGATACCTGACAATGCACAAGGGTATAAAGTGTGTGCTAAGAAATAACTAAAGCATACACTGCAGCTGTGACTGTAGGTGAAAATCATCTCATGCTTGTTACTGATTCAAGATACAGGAAGGGCATCTCACTGGGAGATAGACAAGACAGCACCAAGACAGCAAAATGTACTCCATTCTGAACTACTGATAAATTAACCCACTGGCAGTATATCTTTAAGCTAATGAAGTACTCTGAACTCTTCTGCTATGACTCAGTCTGAGGGAGGCTTGCAGAGAAGTATGAGCTGACATCATCAGACATGATATGTTGTAGTTTTCATGTTTCAGGCTGGTTCCAGTTGGTCTGAGCAAAGGTCATAATAAGCTTCTTTCTTGAAAGAAAAATGAATGTGACTAAAAAATTGAAACGCAGAATAGATACAGCTGCAGAAAATCAAAATGCCTTTTGTGAGTGCCTGTCTGTTGCTCTCAGGTTCTCATCTAGCCAGGTAATATTATGGGTTCCACCACCTAGCTAGGTGATGCCATCATGGGGATGGAGACAACGGAAAATCACAGAGAAAGCCAAGGTCTACCTAGCAGATCTTCTGTTTCATAGGTTTGACATGCTGCCTTGGCAGATGAAGAAAGCCCTCATTTGCCAGTGGAGTGATGTAAGGCTTAGTTTCTTGCCCTCTTCATGGAAGGTGAGGACCAATCTTCCTGCGGTTAATTGAGAGGCCACAATTTGCAAAACTACCTATGTAGCAAATCTAGGCATGGGGCTAAGGGTGCCCTCTCCTTCACCTTGCAAGCTACAGTGAGCAGCACATGGTGGAAATCTCTCCCAGGAGCCTCTAAAGTCACTATGCTCCTCCTTTCTGCTTTGTGACACAAGCTGATTTTAAGAAGGTAAACACTGTTATGTTTCCAGCAACAGATGTGCTCAGGGAGCTAGAAAGCATCAGGGGTTTCTGAGCAACATAACAGTAAAAATACAGGCATGAATATGTTCTACCTTGAGCCTTCAGCCACAATCCCTTTCTTTCTGAAGAATCCTTTCAAACACTTTAATAGAGGTTTCTTCCTCTTTAGGAGCTGGAACAGCAAGTGATTTGCTGTGCAGAGATGAAGAGAAGAGGCAGGATATAGTAAGCCGATCGCCAGTGCCACCAGGAGATGCCTGATCAGTCAAGCTGCTCTTTCATAGCTCTCAGCCTTGCCTTCTTTAACTGGACTTCACTTGGGGTCAGTCCCCTCCCCTGCTTCCTGGTTCCCGCAGTCACAGAATGCATTTGCAATGCCTTGGTTTTCAGAAAAAGTAGCTAATTTCTCTTGACAAGAATGTGATGAGTAATAGAAACCTTGGCCTTGGGGAAGGGAGGCAGTTTTGAGCATTGAGCATGCAGCGAGGGCAGTGAGGTTGAGAGTTTTTGGCTGTGGTATGTGCTGATTTGGGACACACAACTACACTGAAACTGTAGTATAAGAGATGCTTTGAGCAGCAGAAAGAGCTTGAGAAGGAAAGAGAATCTGAAAGTCTTTTGAGCTGCTCGTCTGCTGATTACTTTTCAATAACAGTCACTTCCCACTGTTGGGTGGCAATACAATAAAAACTGAGACAAGATGGGTAGTGGAGAGGATAAGTATTGGAAGGGCACTCAGGAAATCGAGGCGGTAATACAAATTTAGGCCATCATCATTAGTTTGCAGAAGTGGAAGGAGAATTGTGCGAAATTTTGCAGTTTTCTTAAATTAAAAAAAAAGATAAAACCTAAAAAAAAGAAAAGTAAAATAAATTAAGAACCCAGAGATCTTTGGACTTTAAACTCCAGACTTATTTTGCTATCTGAGAAGTTCTTTGAGGTTTTACGTTGGTGTTTAGACACAGATATTTCCATAAGAGCTGGGTACTTCTGGGGTTCCTCCCAATCCCAGCACTAAGGAGCCCTTCCACACATTGGCCCTCCTCTCACTGTGGCAGTGGGATCTTATTCAAGGCACACCATCTATCCTTGTTTTCCTCAAGAACAAAACACAGTCTCCTTGCAGATTCAAGTGGAGACAGAGTGGCCTTCAAGAACTGAGAGGAGGTGAATCTGTGGTGAGAAGGATGCATAGTGTCCTTGGAGGATCTTAGGTGCAAACCATAATACAGCCCAAGGCTGTGTCATGTTTCTCATGTAGACTCTCACTTTGGGGATTACACTGGCTGTCGTAGCTGGGGGCTGCCCCCAGAGTGTGTTTTGGAAGAGCTGCGCTGCCAAGAAGAAGTGTGAGGGCAGTTCTAAAGGCTGGCTTCCGGGCACAGAGCCAGGCTGGAGACCCAGCTCCCCGCAGATCTGCTCAGAGTGAGAAAAGACAAGACTTCTTAACAGAAGTGCTTTTCTGATCAAAACAAAAAAGTTCCTTCTTTCAAATTTTGCTTTGTAATGGCAAGTTTCTGATTCTAGGCCACCATCTCTCATGATGCAAAGGATTACGTTCTTTGCTTTTGATCCTTCTACTCAGATAGGCTTATTTTGCTAGCAATTCAAATCAGAAAATAATTTTGAGCAAAGGGAAAGAGAGAGAGAAAATGAATCCATTTCAAACCTTTAGAGATGGAAACTATGTTGTGGGTTTTTTCTACCAGGAGCTCTGTTTGGACTTCACCAGATGTGGGGGCTGGTCCCTGGTGGAGAGCAAACCTTGGCCTTTGATAGGATCCACTGAGGTCTCAAGGAGGGACTGCAGGATTTTCTGCCTCAGAGCCCCAGCTGTCACTTCTTCTGTCACAGGGATGTTCCAAAAACCTGCTGATGGTAGCAGTTTTTAAATCCCTAGATCGATGGATGGAAATGACTGTCGGAACAAACCAAACACATTACTTGTCTCTTCCTTTCTTTCATGGGAGGAAGCCCCTCACAGTACAATAGTTCTCATTGTTACCCTGATTATTTACTCAAGACACCATTTTGTTCTATACTGTGGCTTGTTTGTTTCCTAGTTCAGTACAGGGCATTTCCTTTCCTTCCTAAAATTCAAATCATAGTATTCGCATGTTTATTCTGAGACACGGAAAGCCATATGTCCTTTTTGCAAAAAAAAATACACCTTTGAAAGTCCTGCTCGAAATTCCCTCTGTGTCTTTATTAACAGCAGAGAGGCAAATCTTTAGTACTTCTCCAGTGTGGGAAAGGTAACATCACTTTGCATTGCAGCACCTCTCCTCTAATCCTTAACACATGTGGTATGTCTTCTGTAAAATGAGTGAGAAAATGACTTCTTTTTTATTATTTTTTTTAACTTTACTGAGATAAGCAATTTGCAGTGGCACAGACAATCTGTTCTGTTAAGAATCTGGCACCATTTACAGTGGCTGGAGCAAGCAACTCAGCAGTAGATTAGTGCTAATTTCTCTTCACACAAATAATGGCACTGATGACTCTTGACCATGTGACAGGTTTGTGAGTGATGAGCCTTGAGACTCCAGTAGTGACACTTTTCTTTCTCCATACTAGTAAATTATTCATTATTGCTGGAGCCCTGGGAAAACATAAAAAGAGAGCGGGAGAGAGGAGGGATTATGTTGCTAATGATAGAAACTGCTGACAAGTCCATTGGGGTTGGGGCTGGGGCTGGGTTTGGAAAAAAAGCTTGCAGTATACAGGCACGTTGAGGCATTGTGTTATACCAATTTCAGAAGATAACATCCAAGGTTTTTTTTTCAATAATCTTCCTCAGAAGTTCTAGAAGGATAAGTGTGAAACTGTCAATTTGGGGAGGCATAATAAAAAAAAAATAAAATAAAAGAAAAGAAGGTGCTACTGTTCTGCACTTTGGTAAGATGTTCATTCAATGCTTTTTTTACTCTATTTATGTGAAAATCCCACTGTACTTTCATCAGATTTCTTATGCTTCTGAATGAACACTGTTAAACATTTGCTTCATCCCAGGACAGGACTAGATATATTTGAAGCTGGACAAAGAATTTCTCTGATAGGGAGTCTGTGAGGAAGTCTGAGTTAGAGTTTGCTGAAACTTGTCTGAACAAAAGATCATCCTATATGTGTGATCCCCTGGCTGCTTGTGTGGATGTGTACTGTGGTGCTTGTTAGCCACCACAGGTTTGAAGTGTGTGTGGTTCCTTTACAGAGTAGCTGCTGAAACACTGATTAAGCAATATCAGATTTGTCCAAGTAAGAGAATGGGGTATGTTGTCTGTCTTTCATTCCTGGGTGCTAATTTTCCATGTCCTTATGGGTTGTTTTTTTTCGAAGTATACAACTGGGTGCCATTTTTCTGCAGTAGTGATTACTTTTAACAAACCCCTATCTGAAACACCTCTACACCACTTAAGATTTCTTTGCTCCCATGTGCACACAAAACACACCAAGAGCATAAAAGCAGTGACAGCCCAATATCTGGAACTGAAAAGTTTTCTATGCAGGAAAAGAAAAATCGTGACTGCATATAGATTGAGATGATCTAATGGGAAGAGGATTCCTAATCCACTTGTACAGAGCACCATACTGGTACTCAAGTCTGCAATACTGTAATAAAGCCATGTCTGAATATCCACTTTGGTAACTGATTTGTACATAATTTAGGGAAAGATGTGTGATGTGCTCCTACATTCCAAAGAGTAGTGAAGTGGCTCCTTCAAGGCTGGTAGGTAGCAGTAAACGGAGTACTGTGACTGCAGCAATGAGGACCACCCAAATCTGGATGTGGAAAAAGAGTACCAAATTTCCAATTGTCTCAGCTGCTCCATGTCAGTGAAGGAGTTTGGCTACACAGTTTCAGGGGCTCCCAGCCTAGAGAAGACACTCCTTTTCAGAAGATACTATGATCTTTTCTCAAGGAAACAGAATTTATTCCACCTTCCCCAACCACTCATGTTGAGCCACTGTGGTTTTTACCCTCATCTCTGTGAAGTGTCCATCTCCAGTGAAGCTCTCTGAATGTCAGGAGCTATTTCAGTCCTTTCTAGGAAGAATTCCTACATTTCCCATCTGTGTCTGCACCTGATGGCTGTCTGTCATGTTGAAGTCTAACCAAGAGAGCGCTTGGAGCCTGGAGAGCAGCCTTGCCAACCCTCCACACTGCATATAAATGCACAGCTTCACTCGTCTGCCTATAGGACTGTTGTCTGGGCACAAGAGCTCCTTTCAGATGAATTTATTCTGTTCCTGTTCTGCATCTCATCCCCATAAGATGATTCGATGCCAGATCCCACACTGAAGGTGAAATGGTTCCACTCCTCCTCTGAGTTTCCACATGGCGAGATCAGAGGGGAAAAGGCAGCCTCCTTCAGAACCTCCAGAGCTTAATCTTGATTAAAGCACTCCGGGGGATGCTGCAGTCTCTCAGTATCCCACAGGGTCATCGCAGACTCTGCCTGGTGACACAGCGATATTCAAGGCTAGTGCTAGCACAGCTGCTCGCAGACCTGGAAGGACTCGAAAACAGAAGCAAAGTAGGCAATGGGTTGATGAAGGGAAAACCTCTATGAAAACAAGTTAGAACAGGAAGCCAGACAGTAACAAACAAAACCATCAGTGGGATGCCTTCCCTCCCTGTATTCCCATTCTTTATCTCTTCAGCAGTTCCTATAGTCTTACTATGCTTGCAGGGGAAAAAAGAAAATAAAATCTCAGCATTAACTCTTTGTTATCTAAAGAACAGAAAATACCTCCATACTTAGGTGAGTTCTAACGCCAGATACAGCCCTGGTCCATTTTTTGTTATTCCCTACTTTTTTAGTTCAGGTTTTTGTTATTTTCTTGTTTTGGTTTGGTTTTTTGGGCTTTTTTGTTTGTTTGTTTATTTGTTTTGTGGGTTTTTTTCCTTCCTTGCAATGAATTCTTGCAAAGAATTTTAAAAATCAGGCTAGCTTGCTTGTTTAAGTAATTGTTTAAAGATACTCACTTCAGAAAAATAAACAACCCCCAATTCCAACATTGCTTTTTAAATATAACAGATGATAATGACTTACAATTAAACCTTCATCATTACAGAATCACAGAATGGTAGGAGTTGGAAGGGACCTCTGGAGATCATCCAGTCTAACCTCCTGCTAAAACAGGTTCATCTAGAGGACAACATCAAGAAGGGTTTTGAATATCTCCAGAGAAGGAGACTCTACAGCCTCTATGGGCAGCCTGTTCCAGGGCTCTGTCAGCCTCACAGCAAAGAAATTTTTCCTTATGTTTAGGTGGAACTGTTCCAGTTTGTGCCCATTGCCCTTTGTCCTATCACTGGGCACCACTGAAAAGAGACTTACCCCGTCCTCTTGGCACCAACCCTTTGATAAGATCCCATCTCAGTATTCTCCAGGCAAAACAGACCCAGGTCTCTCAGCCCTTTCCTTGTCACAGAGACGCTCCAGTCCCCTCAGCATCTTTGTAGCTCTCCTTTGGACTCTCTGCAGTAGTTCCCTGCCTCTCTTGAACTGGAGAGCCCAGAACTGGACACAGTACTCCAGAAGTGGCCTCACTAGGGCAGAGTAGAGGGGGAGGAGAACCTCCCTCGACCTGCTGGCCACACTCTTCTGAATGCCACCCCCAGGTATCATTGGTCTTCCTGGCCACAAGACCACACTGCTGGCACATGGTTGACCCTTTGTCTTCCAGGACTTTTAGGTCCTTCTGCTTTACCTCTTCCCACAAAAGGAGAGGTCAGAGGAAGATGGGAAACACTGTGTAGCAGTCTCGTTGGTATTCAGAGACTTCATATTTGAGGGAAAGACAGTCCCTAGAAACATCTGCCACTACCTTGACAGAGGTACATCTGTCAACCTTTCACCCTTCACTTTCCTCAATGAATATCAGGATTTTTGCTGAGATGCAACTACATCTGTAGTAAAAGGGAGATGGAAAGACAGGAGAAAAGGTTGGCTTCATGTTCAAGGGAGTGGGAGCCCTCTTTCTGCTACAGGCTGCCTTTATTGGCAACAGCAATACTATATAAACCTGTTAAACTGCCCACAATATGACAGAGGCAGCTAAAAAGGAATCTTCTCCATCTACTCCAACTGAGTTATCTGCTTCTACCTCTTGCTTTGGGAGAAGAAGGATATAGTACTGACATAACCCACATTCCCATTTGATTCCAAGAGGAGTGTGAAGCAGTGGTCCCTGCATCTGTTCTCACGGTGCTAGCTAGCAACTTGCACAGCTCAGAGCAATATTTTTTGGTATTCTTGACTGATAAGCACTTGCAAAAGGAGGCAGATGAAACAAATACTTAGAACTCCTTGCTACAGTGTCAACTATGTAAATCTAGAAAATAATTGATTGCTAAGTTGAGTAAAGGACAAGTTATAAGCATGTTATTCTGTTTAATCATGCAGGTGTTTTTGTATACAAATATTTGTCAGCCAAACCCTGGGAAATGCTTATTCCTTAAGTCTATAAACTAGAAGAAGAAAAAGAAAATGATGACACAGTTCTCAGGCAGTAGAAGCCAGCAGGAACTCCATTTTTCATTTTTAGTACAAGAATAAAGGTTTTT
>WEIS01012216.1:0-12144 GCA_013389965.1 Todus mexicanus
ATGTGATACTGTTGCTTCAGGAGAGGTGGAGTCCTAGGTGCTGACACCTAGGTTTAATTAATCCTGTTAGAAAAGCATATGCAATGAGAAAGTAGATTAAAAAAAATAGCTTGCAAAATAATTAGGTTTTTGGTATTCACACCTATCTGTGTTGATTTGCTATAGTAGGCAACCTAAGGAGTCCAGGATTCCCATCTTTCTTGTTGATTATCCTCTTGGAAAGTGTCACTTTCATTAACTAGCTCACTGCCCTTGTTTCTTGAACTGAAAGGCGCAGATAATGCTTGCAAAACACCAAAATCAATAGAGCGTACGCGTGGGTGGGACCTACCCACACGTCTCACTACGTTGTGAGCTCATGCCATAATGATTTCTCACCGTCTCCTTAGAAAGTTTTAAGATAAAGATCTGCTTACTTAAGGTGAGATCATTCATTTTATCTTAAATGACCAAAACCTATTTTTGTTTTAAGTAGGATGTTATGTTTGATTGATTTGCTTGAGCATGGAGGGTTGTTTGTTGATTGTTTTTTTCCTTCAGTGCAGACAAGATCGAGGGAATTGAACTAGCTTCTAGCAATGATATGTAGTTCTGACTTGTGTGATATTCTTCTAAGGTGTTTGGTTTTGTTTGGGTTTGTTTGGGATACATGAGATCATAATATCTGCAGTTGCTTAAGTAATGAGGAAAAAAATGCCTCTATTGTCAAGTCCTCTGGAAGAAGATGAAAAAATGTACTGAATTCCCAACAGACTGGCAGAATTCAAATAGAAAGGAAAAGTTATTTCATCAAAAAGCATTGATTTTACTGTCTCAAACTGGAGGAACAACATTTAAATGAGCAATAGACAAAATTATTCATTTGTAATACACAGTGAAATAATCTCAACAGCACATACTCTTCGTCCACTCCCAACCCCCCCTTTTTTTTGAAGGAAGGGAAAAAAGGTTTAAACTGTACATGTGTTAGTGCTGTGGTATCCAGGTTACAGTGACTTATTTATAGCTGGATTGAGAAGTTGTTTTGCTTTCCTAAGATGCTTTCTTTTGTTAAGATTTGTCACTACTGTGGGAACATGTTTACCATTGTCATTGAAGGGGATGTATCACATAACAAAAATCTTTTGAGATACTTGATTACTATTAAACACTTACTAAATCCTGAGCAACTTGGAAATAATTCTTATAGCTGTACTCAAATGACAAGTTAATGCTCCAAAAATTTGTGAGAGCTTCAATTACATTTATCAAAGAAGCAAAAGGCTAGAGCAATATAACTGTACACTGTGCATGTATGATTTTCTTGAAAGCCCTTACTAGACTACTACCATAGGATGGGGTTGATTTCTACCACATTTTACAGTAACTTCAATCTGGAAAAATTGACTGTCATCAAGTTGTGTCTTGTTTGGTGCATTATTATTGATACCTGATAAATTTCTTTACAGACCCATTATTTATATGCTCGTCAACATTGTTTTAGAAGTTTAACGGGTAAGGAACCTTTTGAAGATGTTAAACCAAGCAGTACAGTACTGAAATCTTCAGAGCATCATTAAATTTTAAAGTAACAATATTCTAATCTGTTGGGTTTTTTAAAACTTCATGAATCCCTCTTATAAAAACACTTCATAAGCAGCACAGTGAGGAAGACAGAATGCTGCGCATTACCGTGGTTCTGGTAAACCAGCAGGTCCATTTATGTTAAGTCTGCAGAGTTTCATTCTGTATTTGTATTTACCTGGAAAATATATTTACTTTTTTCACCTTTAGTGGTGTTTGTTCAACACTAGGTGTGTGGAGTGGATAAAAAAAAGTATTTTTCAACATAGAGTTTATCTGTTAGAGATTTGGTATGTAGCCAGTTGTTAGTTTATACTGGCAAAAAGTTTTCACTTACAATATGGGAGCATTCTGGCTTGATCCTGTGGGAAGGTTGATATTAGCCATTTGTTTTGCATCATCATTTATTCACAGTTTTCAGAATTACTGTGTGAAGAGCCTAGAATTATTAATTGATGTTTGCTGTAGAGATTGGAACAGACAGAAAGTGTGTGATGATTCACTGAGCTCCTCTGGTCTCATAAGAATTCTGTCACACTTGGATAAAGCTGTGATTTCATTAATCTGTAGTCACCATAAACAGCATTACTGCTCTGGATTTTATCATCACCTGATGGTGTGCTCATATTCCTCTGAGAGCGACCTGGCAAATTGAATACACAGCCATAGCACAGAGAAAGATTTTGAAGTGGCTTTGTACTTTTTAAGGGGAGATGCCTTCTGGATATGACATCCTTGAATCTTGCATTGAAACCACGTAGAGTTGGTAGCATGTATCTGTGAGACTTGTATACATCTGTGACATGGATAAGGCTGTGGGTACATTTGGTTTTCTAATAATAGAGTAGGTAGATCTTAAAAAAATGTATCTACTGGGGACAGTACATGGGTGAGCAAATGCAATGTGCACTTCTATAAGCTTTACCTTGCTTTTTTTTTTCACCCCTATATAATTTGAATAACATATATGTAATTTTTTTCTCTATAATTGAAAACTTAAATATTTTTATTAACTCTTAATATTCATACTGACAAATGTATACTGACATGACTAGAAGTTAATTTTTCAATCATTTGTTAAAAGAAAAGCTGTGATGCTTTTTTTCCACTGATAATTTCATGCAGAATTGCAGATTTTTTTCCTTTTGAACATTTCTGGCCCATAAAATCTTTTCGGTTTTTACTCTTACTTATTAATTTTCTTCATCCTTGAATCTTACATTGTAAAATGATAAATAACTTCGCAGTATTGTATAAACTAGCTAAGAGCTCCATTTACACAAGCAAAGTATGAGTAGTATTTCCAAATTTTGTGGAAATGGATGAGCTGGCCGGAACCCAGAAGCCTTTGCTCTGGCTGTAAGATCCTTCTTTTCCTCCATCAGAGCACCTGACAGGAACTACTCAAAACCAGATTTCCACTCTATATTGAACTTCAATGTAGACAACTTTTTTTTGCCTGTTACCTTAATTCTGTTAATCTCTATTTTCTTTCATATTTTTAGGTGTTTTTGTTTGAACTCAAATACAAACCATTCTTATAAGGAAGGTCCTCCTGTTGCATTCTAATCCAGTATTCATGACCTTAGTGCTCATTATCAGAAAATGAGCACTGAGGGGAGAGAGCGGGAGTTTGGCTTAAACACACTGTCAAAATATTTGCATGACAAAATAAGTAAATGAGAAAATAAAATACACCCATTTAAAACTATTTTACTATTTGCGTAGTAAACTTGCTGTTTTAAAATTTGATATGAAAATTAATATATTTGTAAAATAATTCTAATTATTATATTCTGCAAACAATAAGGTGACAATGTTGAAGGAGTTTCATTTTCCAACTGGATGCATCTTAAGTTTTATTTGCATAGAATCTCTTAGATACAATGTAAACATATTTTTAGTGGGATTTGCAGTGTTAGGTAAGACAAATAGTATGAAGAATAATTTAATATTTCTGAAGTTATTGATAAAACCTCATGAGAAATCCTGGCCGCATTTCCGAGAGTACAGTAGTATCAGCTTATTGTCCCGAAGCCCTTGAAAGAACTGTCTTAAACATCTCAGAAGAGGCTGTATTCTCCAGCTTAATCACCTGGGCACTGAAGTAATAATGTTATAGCTAAGAATATACAAAAGTTTAAAAAAGGTAAAAGGTGATTTGCAGTCTCAAGAAGTAGAATAGTCCTAAAATTCTTAGGACATGAGACTGATGTGTTGTGGGATGGTTGTGCATCAGGGTTCTTGGAAAGATAATACAGATTTGTCATAAAATAGGGAAGCTTAGATTTCAGCATTTTAATGTAGTCTGCTCTTTGGATTTGCTGCACAGCACTGGAGAATTGGATTGACCTCAATCTTTTTTTTTAGCACTAGAGCAGAGAGAACAATTATTTGGTTATAACAGATGGTATGAATAGTTTATTTCATGATGCAAATTTGGAGTGGTATTGTGATACTGTAATCCTTCTTCCATCTTAAGAGATGAGTAGTATACAGCAACCTAGTAGGTTATCAAGAAAATGACATTTGGGATTGCTGAAGGCTAGTAAAGCTTCGAAACGTCTGTGTTTGACTTATTGATGGGAAATACTAAAATGGAAATACCAATGGCCAGGAGGCTTTACTTGTAAATTGGCATAAATTTTCTGAAAAGGTATGAGACTCCTTTTTTTACCTATCACTTAAAAGCACATTTGACTGCACTAGTCTGCACTGGGAGTTCAGAGAGTATCATAGAATCATAGAATGGTTTGAGTTGGAAGGAACCTTAAAGATTATCTAGTACCAGCCCCTCTGCCATAGGCAGGGACACCTCCCACTAGACCAGGTTGCTCAAGGCCCCGTCCAACCTGGCCTTGAACGCTTCCAGGGAGGGGTCATCCACAACTTCCCTGGGCAACCTGTTCCAGTGTCTCACCACCCTCAGAGTGAAGAGTTTCTTCCTAGTACCTAGTTAAGCTAAAGGAAGGCTAGGTGGAAGTGTGTAGTCATGCTAGAAGTTACCTATTTGATCTGGAATTCCTGGACCACATCTCACAAAATTATCTCTGAACACCCTCTCAGCAATTTCAGAATACTGCTTTTACCCCAAATTCCTTTGTCTCTTCATTGTTTTTAATTAGAACAAAGTTCTTGTTATCTGTGCCTTGTTCCTGTAAATGTGGACTAATGTGTTTGCTTTCTGGAATTTGAGTGAATCTTATTTAACCATGTAATTGAGAGGATTCTGAACCAAGATGAAATATTCACTGCAGGGAAGCTCACACTAGTGCGATAAAAGTTCACTTTTCAGTGGGTGAATGTGAGCCAGCAGTGTGTCCAGGTAGCTCGGTAGATGAATAGCGTCTTGGCTTATATCAGAAATAACATGGTCAGCAGGAGTAGGGAAGTGATTGTAGCTTTTTATTTGGCACTGGTGAGGCTGCACTTTGAATACTGTGTTCAATTTTGAGTCCTTCGCTACAAGAAGGACATTAAGGTTCTAGAATGTGTCCAAAGAAGAGCAATGAAGTTGGTGAAGGGTCTAGAGCACATGTCTTGAGGAGACACTGAGGGATCTGGGGTTGTTTAGCCTGGAGAAAAGGAGGCTCATGGGAGAACTTATTGCTCTCTACAACTCACTGAAAGAAGGTTGTAGCAAGGTGGGCGTTCAGTCTCTTTTCTCAAGTAACAAGCAATAAGACAAGAGGAGATGGCCGCCTCAAGTGCTGCTAAGGGAGGTTTAGTTTGGATATTAGGAAAAATTTCTTCCCTGAAAGGGTTGTAAAGTGCTGGAACAGGCTGCCCAGGGAAGTGATTGAGTCACCATCCCTAGAGATATTTAGAAGGTGTGTAGACGTGGCACTTGGAGACATGGTTTAGTGGTGGATTTGGCAGTGTTAGGTTAATGGTTAGGCTGGATGTTATTAAAGATGTTTGCCAACCTAAATGATTCTATGATAATTTCCTCAGCAAAAGGAGTAGTCTGCATAACTAAGTGATGGCGAGGGGGATCCAGCAAGCCAGTAATCTGTATGTTTTGGGTAAGTGAATGAAGTCAGTATTTGTATTGTACATGTAGAAGTAGTATTTATTTTCATCCCAGAAGCTTGAAAATTATGTATCGTTCTTGGGGGGGGTTTTCTGGGGGGGGGCGGGTTGAGATGCATGTGAATGATTAGGATGTACCAACCAGATGGCGAGCTAGGGCTTACAGAGCTCTGACTGAAATTGTCAAAATAGCATATAAATTCATATAAAGATTTCACAGTCAGCCACTGGTGTCCAGTTAACATCACTATGATAGCGTCAGGAGCAGAAGAGCTGAATTTTATTGTAATTAGCCAAGTGGAGCTAAGCATGAGGTTACTGAGGCTACAGGGCTTCAGATTAATCTGTATGGCCTTCTGTTGCTGTCAACTATCCTATCATTCCTAAGTCAGTGTGGTTTACTAGACTTCACCATCCACCTGTGGAATAGCATCCTGTATCCTGTGACCTAGTACTTTATTCAGTTTGAAGTAACTCTTTACTGGGATTTTCAGTACATTCTGTTGGACTGCCTCCATTCAATGACTGGTATATGATGCCTTTTTTTCTCTCTCGTATGGATACTTCGTCATCTCTAAAGGCTGGAATTAGTGTTTTCTGCAAAAGCAACCAAAAAAACCCTGTTCATATCTTTAAATTTTGTCTTAATTTTTTTCTTTGCCTATTTAGTATTATTGAGAACAATGTCTGAGTTAGTGAATGTATAGCTTTGTGTGACTTTCCCCCCCACTCCCAGTCGAAGTCAGAAATCAAGAAAAAGGTTTATCTCCTGATTATCTAGTGATAATCAGGAATACAGTAACTTTAAAATATTGAGATTGGGAAGGTCATGGCACAGATCCTCCTAGAAGCTGTGCCAAGGCACATGGAAGACAGGGAGGTGATTTGAGACAGCCAGCATGGCTTCATGAAGGGCAAGTCTTGCCTGACTAACCTAGTGGCCTTCTGTGATGGAGTGACTACATCAGCAGATAATGGTAAAACTATGGATGTCATCTGTCTGGATTTCTGTAGAGCCTTTGACATGGTTTCCCACAACATCCTTCTCTCTAAATTGGAGAGATACAGACTTGATGGGTGGACTGTTCGGCGGGTAAGGAATTGGTTGGATGGTGGCATCCAGAGGGTAGCGGTCCATGGCTCAATGTCCAGATGGAGATCGGTGACAAGTGGTGTCCCTCGGGGGCCTGTACTGGAACTGGTGCTGTTCGGTATCTTCATGAATGACATAGTGGGATCGAATGCACCCTCAGCAAGTTTGCAGATGACACCAAGCTGAAAGGTGTAGTTGACACAGCAGAGGGACAGGATGCCATTCAGAGGCACCTAGAGAAGCTTTAGAAGAGGGCTGTGTGAAACCCATGAGGTTCAACAAGACAAAATGCAAGGTCCTGCACCTGGGTTGGAGCAATCCTTGGTATCAGTACAGGCTGAGAGATGAAGCAATTGAGGGTACTGGTGGATAAGAAGCTGGATATGAGCGCGCAATGTGCACTTACAGCCCAGAAAGCCAATCATATCTTGGGCTTCATCAAAAGAAGCACAGACAGGAGGTTGAGGGAGGTGATTCTGGCCCTGTACTCCACCCTGGTGAGACCCTACTGGGACTACTGTGTCCAGCGCTGGAGTCCTCAATGCAAGAAAGAATGGACCTGTTGGAGGGGGTCCAGAGGAGGGCCACAAAAATGATCATAGGACTGGAACACCTCTCCTATAAGGACAGGCTGAGAGAGCTGGGGTTGTTCAGACTGGAGAAGAAAAGGCTCTGGGACACCTTATTGTGGCCTTCTAGTATCTGAAGGTGGCCTACAAGAAAGCTGGAGAGGGACTTTTTACAAGGACTTGTAGTAGTAGGATGAGGGGTAATGGCTTCAAACTGGAAGAGGGTGGATTTAGATGAGAAATGAGGAAGAAGTTCTTTACTGTGAGGGTGGTGAAACACTGAAACAGGTTGCCCAGAGAGGTGGTAGATGCCTCATCCCTGAAACACTAGATGGGTCTCTTAGCAACCTGATCTAGGGGGGGGTTGGACTAGATGACCTTTAAAACATTCTATGAGCATGTAAAACATATATGAGGACCTTTCCTAAAATGCTTTGCAGTATTGTAGTCTCAACATTTTTTATCTATGCAAAAAGAGTTAATAAAATTTTCTCTAATATTCTCCATTTCATATACAGGTTAAGCATTTCTGAAATCTTACACATTCTTATTGAAATATTGAACACATTGCCGGAAGTCCCGAAGTGATACGTACTGTAAAATGTGAGACCTCTGTCTGCACCCATTCACATGGATAAACCTATGAAGCATGACACTGCAGCCTGAACAATCTGACTAGTTTAGGAGTTAGCTTCAGTAATCCCAACAAACTAGAAGTGGTACCTTGTATTTCATATTGCAGAAGTTACACTTAGACCTCTTTTTAATGTTTTAAAGTGACTTAATTTTTAAGAAACAGTGTAAAAGTGTTTTGGAATGCTATTTCTACTCAAGCACTGTTGTGCTTATTTCCCACTGAGTTCAAGTGGTGAGGTTTTTATGGCATTTACTCTTAAATTTATATCAATTGGAAAACGTAAGTCTTCTGTAGCCTCTATCTCTGAAAGCTAATATCTGTCTGAAGCCAGTTGCCTAGGCCACTGGGCAAGGGGAATGTCTCGGTGCTTGGAGAGAGTCATTCCTGCCTTTATTTGGAATGGAATGATTTGGCATCTGGGGATGTGCAGTCTGCTAGCTTTGGCTGTGCTTAATTTATTAGATCATTAAACTTAGATGAAAGAAAATCTCATACATGAGTTTTATTTAGCTGTGCTGAACAACAACAAAAAAGGTCTTGATTGAACATTGCATGTCTAGCCTTTAATTTCAGGATAATTATTAATAGTGCTTGTCTGTTTCACTGACCCAAATACTTGGACAAACTGTAAATACTGTCCAGTAAGACAGAACTCCTAAAATACAGGTGTCTGATTTCAAGCATCTGCACATAGGTGCAAAAGTAGTGTTGACCTGATTTTCAGAACTAGAGCACTGCTGGTTATGCCAAGAAAAATAGAGCATGCTGACACTTTCTCAGAAACTGGATTTCAGCATATAATCTCTGAACTCCCGCTCTGAGGTATGTGGTGACAAGGGATTACTTTTCATTTTTAATTGCTGAAATTATTGTCCCAACTTGATAGTATTTGTTATTCTATTATATAGAGGTAGACATGTTCCCCTTCTAGTCTCATTCTGCCTCTATGTTACATGACGTACATTTTTTTTTTGTCTTGAGAACATTTAACTTGAGAACTCATTTAACTTTGTAGTTCAATGAGTTTTGCAGGAGAGAACAAAGATTAGTGTTGAAGTTTTAAAAAGGAGACATGAAGATGAGCTTGCGTTTTACCATTTAGCCCTAATCTTTCTAATTATGAATCTATGCCTTCTTNGAAACACTAGATGGGTCTCTTAGCAACCTGATCTAGGGGGGGGTTGGACTAGATGACCTTTAAAACATTCTATGAGCATGTAAAACATATATGAGGACCTTTCCTAAAATGCTTTGCAGTATTGTAGTCTCAACATTTTTTATCTATGCAAAAAGAGTTAATAAAATTTTCTCTAATATTCTCCATTTCATATACAGGTTAAGCATTTCTGAAATCTTACACATTCTTATTGAAATATTGAACACATTGCCGGAAGTCCCGAAGTGATACGTACTGTAAAATGTGAGACCTCTGTCTGCACCCATTCACATGGATAAACCTATGAAGCATGACACTGCAGCCTGAACAATCTGACTAGTTTAGGAGTTAGCTTCAGTAATCCCAACAAACTAGAAGTGGTACCTTGTATTTCATATTGCAGAAGTTACACTTAGACCTCTTTTTAATGTTTTAAAGTGACTTAATTTTTAAGAAACAGTGTAAAAGTGTTTTGGAATGCTATTTCTACTCAAGCACTGTTGTGCTTATTTCCCACTGAGTTCAAGTGGTGAGGTTTTTATGGCATTTACTCTTAAATTTATATCAATTGGAAAACGTAAGTCTTCTGTAGCCTCTATCTCTGAAAGCTAATATCTGTCTGAAGCCAGTTGCCTAGGCCACTGGGCAAGGGGAATGTCTCGGTGCTTGGAGAGAGTCATTCCTGCCTTTATTTGGAATGGAATGATTTGGCATCTGGGGATGTGCAGTCTGCTAGCTTTGGCTGTGCTTAATTTATTAGATCATTAAACTTAGATGAAAGAAAATCTCATACATGAGTTTTATTTAGCTGTGCTGAACAACAACAAAAAAGGTCTTGATTGAACATTGCATGTCTAGCCTTTAATTTCAGGATAATTATTAATAGTGCTTGTCTGTTTCACTGACCCAAATACTTGGACAAACTGTAAATACTGTCCAGTAAGACAGAACTCCTAAAATACAGGTGTCTGATTTCAAGCATCTGCACATAGGTGCAAAAGTAGTGTTGACCTGATTTTCAGAACTAGAGCACTGCTGGTTATGCCAAGAAAAATAGAGCATGCTGACACTTTCTCAGAAACTGGATTTCAGCATATAATCTCTGAACTCCCGCTCTGAGGTATGTGGTGACAAGGGATTACTTTTCATTTTTAATTGCTGAAATTATTGTCCCAACTTGATAGTATTTGTTATTCTATTATATAGAGGTAGACATGTTCCCCTTCTAGTCTCATTCTGCCTCTATGTTACATGACGTACATTTTTTTTTTGTCTTGAGAACATTTAACTTGAGAACTCATTTAACTTTGTAGTTCAATGAGTTTTGCAGGAGAGAACAAAGATTAGTGTTGAAGTTTTAAAAAGGAGACATGAAGATGAGCTTGCGTTTTACCATTTAGCCCTAATCTTTCTAATTATGAATCTATGCCTTCTTGCTTGTTTGGAGTTGATGGTTAATGGCTTTGTGATTGATAAAACTATGGTGTTTGGAGCCAGGAGCTCTTGGTCTGAGTCATCACTATATGTGGAGTGTGTGGGGTCGAGGAACATGCAGATATCTAGTTAGACTGATTTAAAATAGCCTCGCCCAGAACCAGATTACGAATTTTATGTCGGTCATGCTCCTTCTACCCATCTTCACATAGAACATGATGCATCCTTGCACATTTTTGTGTTCTTAGTGCGAAGGCTCCTGCTCTCAGCTGCCTTTCTTCTGTACATGGTGAGTGTTTTGCTGATGGACTACAAGCAGCAAAGGCTATTTTATACTATTTAAGCTTAAGTAGAGTTAGTGAGCAAGAGAACACAAGTCTACGCCTGCATGATTGGAAACTGTGTGAGTAATCATTCAAGATAAAAACAAAGCTAGCATTCCCAAAAATGCTTTTAGTTTGTTTTATAACCTTGTATCTATAAGGGAAGATTGCTCAATTGTAAGCACTTTCAGATACAAGGGCTTAGTTTTCTTTCCAAGTGAATATTTAAAAGCAGAGTTCATAAAGTAACTTTACTTTGAGTGAAGAAGATCTCTTATTTAGCAAATTGTAACAAAAGTTAATACTTTGTCATTGAAGAATAGATTGTCCACTGGGAAGTGGACATCTAATCTAATTGCATATAAGGAAGAAATACAATGCACCACAGAGGTGATACAGTTTGTGCAGTCCTCTCTCCTAGACCTGTTATTGGCTGAAGGTAACAACATGTGTGTTTCGGATCGCAGACCTGGATGGCATTTCTAACCTTTTAATTGTGAAGCAATTGAACATAGTCTCATAGCACAGGAAGAGAAAGAACATTAAAACAAGCCCAAAGCTTTGATCAGCATTGTGATTTTTATCATTCATATTTAGTTGGAAGCCTTTATTGGCAAAATCAGACATTGGAACTCCTTATTGCCTTAGCAAAAAAACAAGCAAGTGATACCTACTCTTAATGGTTGTTTTCTCCCAGTGGCAGTCTAAACACTTGCCTTCAGAAAGTGTATATAAATGTTGTATGTAAAGAAAATAGGTATTTGATTTGAAGCAAATAATGTTTACCTTTCCTTTATTCCTTTTCTTCATTTGAGACAAGTATGAATTCTGAAAAACAAATCCTTGTGTAATGTTACAGAAAATTGTATGATTTTATTCAGAAAATTGTATGATTTTGAATGAACCTTTTTTAAAAAACCGTTGCTATGCTAATATCTAGAAAGAGAAGACACCCACAACGCTTGAAAACAAAATGAAAGCCATCACCCTAGGTTCCCTATTTATAGCAATTCCTTAATTGTTGCACCTTTAAGGATCTTGTAATGCTCCTAGATTAGTGTATCAGTGTAGTATCAGTGTAGTCACTGTTACCATTTGCTGTTTGGAATGGGCCAGGATTGCTGTGTTGGATGCAAATGAGTGGTCTTGTGCATCAGTCTTTTGGATTACACAGGGGGCAACACATTAATTACATAATTGGCTATATTCTCACTATAACATCAGGTATAGAGAATAGGGGGCTCCAGAGACAAAGGACCTTACAAGCTTTGGTCCACAAGAAAAGTCTTTAGAGCGCAAGATCAAGTAGGGGTGTAAAAAACCCCCCCAAAACCAAA
>WEIS01012220.1:1447-14762 GCA_013389965.1 Todus mexicanus
TGAGACCAAAAGTGGCAGTTGAAGATAGTAATGTCTGATACATGCATGACCAACATTTCCTTTCAAAACTTTAACATGAAATTGGACCAGATATAAAAGAAGGGCCCTAGGGTAAGGGATTTTCCTAGTCTTTCTCAGTAGCCCATGTGAACTAAGAAAATAGTCACGGTGTGATGGAAATGCAAAACAGAATATAACAAAAATGATGACACTTGGTGTATTAGTCTTTTTCTGTTTAATGACAATTGACTCTAGTAACAAAGATTCCTTTCATTTCTAATACACATAAACACAATCATGAATACGCGCTTTCTCAGAAGGAGGGCTGAGTGAGAAACAGAGACTGCTCCTCTCCCTCAGTGGAGCAGATTTCTAGAATCTCAACAAGCAGCAAATATGCAGTGTAAGGAGAGTTATTTTCCCATCAAAAAGAGCACCAACTTTTTCTTTATTGCTCCTGTCTCCCAAATAGGCTAGAGCGCTGTGTGTACCTGAGATTTATTCACCTTTGTGCCTCATAGCAGGCAGAAGACACCCTTTCTTCTCCCCTTTATTAACATGCTCTTTGATAAAATTAAACAAAAAATTATGAGAGAAAAGCTGTAAAAAACAAATCAAAAAACCCCACAGTCTTGATTTAGCTTTTTATGATGAGAATTCTTGTGTTTATTTCAGTTGTTAATTCCCCAACTGTGACAGCTGAGTTCTTCCACCTTAATAAAAATGTGTAATGAAGTGAAAAATGTCAGCCTTTGACAGGTTCACAAATCCATTTTTCCTTGTGGGGCCAAAACCTGCAAGGTGTAAGCACCTTCAAAGATCTGGATCTGTTGTCCTTAAGAGAGTATCTGCCCAACATGGATTTTCTGCCTTTAAGTGTCTTTGTTTTGGATAATAATTTTAAGAATTTGGTGAAATTTACAGTCAGTTATATTTTTAAAAGCCCAACAAAACAGCCTAAAGAGAACATGAAGTTTATGTAACTATAGCATTGTTAAATACACTGTATTCCAGAGTGGAATAAAATTCTTCTATCTTTTGGAGACAAAACAATTTTATGTACAATCAGGAAGCATACAAAATTCATATAGGAATTTTTAATAGTTTTCCTTTTTAAAGGAGAAAGAACAGATTCTGTCTGTAAGAAAAATCAGAGCAGCTTTGAAAGTAGATGAACTTCCTATCAGAAAACATACATCCCACAAATGGGACAGAGGTTCTTTAAAACCTATACAGACCTCACTGTAGCCAAAATGTAGAATATAGAACCTCTGTGATACATTAAGTTATGAATCTTATTTATATGGACATCTGTGTCCTGATGTCTCAGAATGTCTTTGAAAGATCTGTACTGCTATGATTTATTTTTTTTATGTTTTCCATTTGTACTACAGTCCATTTTCCCACTCCTGGGGCTTTATGTAGATCAGTGGATGTTAGGTTTAAACTTCTGTTTTCTTTGATGAAGCTTTCAATAAAAAAAAAAAAAAAAGAAAAGAGCTGGATGTCTTTCTGTGTTCTCGTGGCACCTTTCTGCAGAAGCTTCCTGAGGCTGTGGCTCTTGGGCTGAGCACAGAGGGAGCGGAAAGGCTTTGCAGCAACTTCTGCCTCCTCCACACCTCTACCAAATGGAAGGAAAGAATTGGAGAGATAGGACACCTCTGTTGCCCTGTCAGCAGCTCAGCTACCCACATGTTAGGAGGTGAAATACAGGAGAAAGTTTTTCTCACACTAAGACTGCTTATTACTAACAGGTACCTGCTGTCCAGGCTCTCAGCTGTCCACTTCTGCCTCTGTTTCTGAGGCTTATTTTAAAGAGTGACTTCAGGGCAGAAGTTACCGCATGGAAGATAGAAAATCTTTATTTATGGAATAAGTACAGCTTAAGCAGTGGTAGTGCAAGCCATACTTCATCTTGAGAGGGAACTGCAAAGTAAATTGCCTCCTCTGCCACATCTCATGAGGAATGAGGAGGCTATTTGGCGCACTTGCCCATGGCGGCGGCTGCTGTGTTGCTGTGTGCATTTTTTCCCACAAGGGCTGTTTCTGTGATGAAGGCAAGGGCGGGTTGTAAGTGTCCAGTAACCTCTACAGCCAAGGAGCTTTATTCACAGGTTGGAAATCACTGAGTGCTCCTTTTTACTTCCCAGGAATGTGGCTGTCTCCTTCAGCACTAAGCATGTTTTGTGAGATTGCCTAAACACTTCATTTTCATTCTCTCAGCCCAGTGAAATATCTATGGAAAAGCTGCTCACTCCCTTCAGCCTAATCAAGAAAGTCTAAAGAAGTCTTTAGAAGATGGAGGAATGTCAGGAGGAAGTGGATGACAGGGGTTTTTTTCAACTGCACCTATGCTGAAATAGCCATTGCTGCAGGCCATGATGATGGTGAGAGAAGGAAGAAGATAGGAGGTTGAAGCTACAGCCTGCCTGGCAATCTGGGGAGCCTGGGGAGAGCAGTAGAAAGTGGAACACTTTGTCCCACTAACACAGGTGGTACAAAGGTGGGTTATAGCTGATGCTCTGCCATCAGGTTCAACTTTATCACTTCCAAGGTTGCTCCATTTCTACTGTCATTCCACTTCAAATTTTGCTAATAAGGATATCACAAATAACAGTGATGTTTGTGGTTTTGGTTTTGTTGTCTGTCAGCTGGCTGTTCTTGCACAAACAGAAACAGATTAAGGGGGGCAGGGGAGGTGGTACATCATCTTCCACTGAAATACATGTAAGAATGCTTTCTCCTTTCATCTTCTTGGTCCCACCATCAATGTTAAAAAAAAAAAGTTCATTGGTAAATGATACGATTGTATTTAACTCTAAGTTCCTTATCTATACTACAGAATTAAAATAACAAACGGGCCTTTGTAATATGTGATGTATGTTGCTTCCAGAGGAAGACAGTTGTTTATCAATGTTCTGCATCTGAAATGAAAGTCCATGGCTTCCATGTGGAGAAAGGCACGTACTCTGTGACTCCCCAAGATTTCAGGCGGAGTGGGATAAAAAAAACCAAAACAAAACACAAAAGCTCATGTAGCATAAACTGAGGATAATTCCACATTTACCAAGTTTAAAAATATTTTATTTGTATTAGTTTGGGTGACCAGAGATTGCAAATGAAGACCCAAGGTCTCAATGTGCTGATAACGATCAGCAAACAAAGAAGCACAGGAGCAGATAGGACTGCAGCAGAAGCTACTGAAAGTGGCAAACAAACCTAAATACAAACTTAAGTGTCTGCCTGATTGTTCATAAACTTGCTGTGGCTCTTCTCTGCCTCAGCAACTTCCCCCTTTCTTGTCAGTCTGGTCTTCAGGAGAAGACCCTATGCTATGCAAAAATCTCTATTTAAATTAGCAGAGCACAAGCCACAATGATAGTTAATGACTAGCAGAAGTGATCCTGAGACTGCACACAAGAGAAGATGATTTTGCCAGGCAGAGAGCAAGCCTAGCTGGTGGGGAGCGTGCTGCCTGGCACATCCAGACAGGCAGGCTGCAACAGTCCACTGCTGCATGGAAGGCAATGGTGTTGATAGGAAGCAGGCAGGAAACACGCAGCTCTTTGCTTAAGCTCTCTCAGAGTCTTGTCAGTTCAGAGAAACACAGACCAAGTCAGCAAAGTTTGCTTACCAATGTTGCAACGTTCCTGAAAAACATCAGCTTAGGGAGAAAGACGCTGTGATCAAACCACTTCCTTCCTTTAAAAAATTGTATGTATAAACCTTGGCCAAAAGTACACTTACTTTTATCCACTTTGCACTGCTACATCACTGAATTTATCTGGAGGAATTGTTTGAGGAAGTTGAAGCAGCAAAGCAGTAGAGAAATTTGAGTTCTTCAAAACTTCCCTCACTCTTGTTCTTTCCCGGAGGCATGCATATCCAGCCAACAAAATTAAAATTGTGTCTGTGAATTCTCTGGTGCAGTATGTGGCCACTGGCATAGCTGAACAGAGAATCATAGAATCATAGAATACCAGGCTGGAAGGGACCTTCAGGATCATCTAGTCCAACCTTTCAAGGTAAAGAAATATAGTTTAAATGAGACAGCCCAGCACCCTGTCAAGGTGAGTCTTAAAATTGTCCATTGCAGAGGAATCCACCACTTCCCTTGGAAGAGTATTCCACTGGCTGATTGTTCTCATTATGAAAATTTTTCATCTGGAGCTCAATCGGAATCTCCCCAGGAGTAACTTGTACCCATTACCCTGTGTCTTTTCCATGTGACTCCTTGAAAACATACACTTGTCTTCCTATTCATTGCCACTCCAGTGCTCACCTGAGCCTTACCATCCATTGCACAGGGAACAGAACCGAGTAAACCATCAGGAGAAGTGGAGATCTGATCCAATACTTCCTTTCTCTATTTATGTTACAAGACCCAGCAGTGAACAGTTGTCTTCTTAACAAGCATCCTTACAGTCTGGCTTCCTTACTGTAGAGGTGAGCCTTTGAGATTCCCAGAAAGTTACCACATCAAAACAAACCAAACAACAAAACAACAAACAAACAAACAAAACACAAAAAACAACCTACAACCGAAAAACCAACAATTGCTTAATTTTTGCAGTGTCTCTTCCCTGTTTCTCAACTATGTCTCTTTGGTATTATGTCCCATGTATGCTTCCAAATGAGCAAATAAGTATTTGTTAGAATAACACAGAGAGGCCCCAATGTCCACTGGGTACTGTGCAAACACAGAAAAAAACATGTTCTGCTAGGCTTATGAGGTGAAGGAAAAATGATCTGCTTAATCCGTTAATTGATTCATATTTCTGCTAGACCTTCAGACACAACTGAGTACAGTGAGCACTGGTTACTTTTCACAGCAATAGGTGGCTGTAACACAGAGTTTGAGAAGTGCTTTCCAAAATCCATTTCCCTTTTCCCATACTGATTGCACTATGAGGGCTTTGGGATGCAAACAGCTGTTTGCAGATGATGGGTTTTGGAGAATATCCAAATTTTTTTTATTATTTTTTTTTCCAGAAGAAAACGTGCTCAGAAGAAATGTCTAGTGCTGTAGTGCTGTTCAGAAAAACATACTTATCCAGTAATTTCAGGTGGTGAAATTGCTGCGAGCAAAATCATCTTGAGGTATATGATTTACCCTGATGTTTCTTCAATTTGAAAAAACTTGCGTTGGAGGCCTGTGTGACCTTTAAATGGTGCCAAAGCTTTGAAATTGTTCTGAGTAGTGCTGAAAGTTGTCTATAGCAATGACTGAGATACGATGCTTATGGCATGGTTGTTTCTACTATGCAAGAGAACTGAATTGTCTCTGTAGAAGAGGACCTCACCTAAATGTAACCTGTATGGGAACCTTTTTTCTTTAAGGACTTGTGCAGTGAGCTAGCCATAAAACTGTCCCTTCTTTTGTCTTTTGCATTGACGGGAAAAAAAAAAAATTAGTGGTGAAGATGTTTTCAGCAGATTACATTTGCTTTTCCCTTGAACATGTCTCTTTCAATGCTCACTGCATATTGGCAATGGTGTCTCTGCTCCTAGTGAGGAATCTGCACCCACACAGAGGCTCAAGAGGTCTTGGAGAAAGGTTTCCTTCCACATCAAGGACTTCCCTGGGCTGCAGCAATACTCTTGCATTTGCCATCCTTGACTGAGCAAGATATGTCAATTACTGTCATATGTTTCAGCTCTTGTAGCCAGCTCCTCCTGACAGAAAGCACAAGAGAACAAGTTATCCCTGTCCCCTCTCTACCAGAAAAAGTGTTAGAAACTTCCTCCAGCTGTAGCAACCCATGATGAGGGAGTTGCAAAAGCAATTTTATTACAACTTCCTTTTCCCAATCTACTTTCAGCTCATTTATCTGTCCCAGCCACATGTCACGTCGTGTCTGGCATGCAGAGTGTGAGCTTTCTGAGGTGATTTCTATTACTTGCCTATATAGCACCTAGAAAAAAACCTTCAAAAAGTACCCATGGTGTGAGCACCAAGCTATAATCACACTGGATTCTCTGCTGGGACTTGTTTGGTTAATTCTTCCCAAAGCATTACTACTTTTTACTAGGCTTGGAAAGAATTCTCATTAAAATATAGGGATTTGAGCATCAAAGCTCACTGTGGTAATGTGGACTATTTACCTAAGAGAAGTAGTTCATCTGCTGAGTAGGAATATTAAAGGCAGTAGCTAACTGGGCAAAAAGGGGTGAATACAGGCAAACGTCCCAAAGAGAAGAGGAAGGAAATGACCTCTAAGTCAGAAGAGACTTTGCAGGCTAGTGAGGCTCTTACCCATTTTGCCTCTCCTTGAAGGCAGCTACAGTTTAGGAAGGTTGAGCTGCCCCAGTGAATGAATTAGCAAATAATTTTGATTAATTCTGTATACAGATAAAAGGGAAAGAACTAAAGCAGGATGGATGGCTGAGGTGCATGCAGTCTGTAAGGGAACACGGAAGCTTAAATGTCAGGTAGCAGGACATCAACACCAGGCCCAGAAAATTGTCTCCTCAATGTGGCACAGACAAGCATTCACTCTATCAGTGACAAGGGCTCAGAAACATTTTATAGCAGGGTTACTTTTCCCACTAGTGATGTCTACAATGATCCAAAATAAATTATTTACAAAATAAAGCCCCAGCCCCTTTCCTCCCTCAGATACGCATTGCCTGTCCCCCACCCCCAGCACACACAGCCAGACATTTCATCAGCACAGCTACACCCAACTATAGACATTAGTAGAAATGCAGTGATGGAGCCTGTTGTATCGCTATTTCAGACTTGTTTCTCTTGACTTTCTCAGTAACATTGATATTTTAGGTTGTCAACACAGAAGTAACTGAATTTAAAATAATAAAGCTCAAAAAAAAAAAAGCAAAACAAAGCCATAAAGTGAATTACTGTAGAGGGTAAGGTAGAAATGCACCCTGAAATTACTTACTTCTACATTAGAAAAGGACGCCTAAAAAGAGAATTATACACTATAAAGGTTCACATATGTGTGACAAGTTTGTGTGTAGACCAAGGTACTGACCAGAGACAAGAATGGTGGCTGCTTCTGGTCCTCCGCAAAGTTCTACTTGCTTCTGCACATTTATGAAAAGCCATTAAGAAAGGCATTGTGCTGTGGATATCGATGTATGCATATCTAGATAAACAGACTCACGATAATTTTATGTGATAGTCTAGGTAGCATTATCTTCAGTCTTCTTTAAACCATAACCCAAACTCAGAACTTGAATGAGAAAGCAAATTGCACAGCGAACAATCTGTTTCTTTCTTGCTACAACACTTTCAGTAGTAAAAACTGCTTGGTAACAAGACACGTGTGACAAACTTGCCTGTATGTTTGATCTGCCTCACTGCATGCCAGTGGGAACTTGGGCTTTTGTTGCCCTCATTTTTAATGGCTGCAGGTGCTATTTGGTGCAACAGACACAGCAGAGAAATATGGTATATGGAGAATAGAAAGCATGTGATCTCAAGTCACTAGACAGGAAAAAATGAACTGTGCAGAGGTCACAGAAAAAACTATGGGGATTTTTTCACCATGGTAAGCAAAAGAAATAATTCTGTATTATCTCCTATAGCTTCACTTAAGAAGCCTCCAATCGTCCTTCTCATTCAATAGACTCTATTGCTCCTTTTGTTTGCACAGTAGTCCCCTGCAGCACTCTTTCCGCTTCCCACCAAATGCAGAACTATTCAAAATATTTGGTGTTCCTATAGGTATTGAACACTCAAACCACAGAATGCCAGTAACAGCTGAGTATGCGCTAGCAGAGCTTGGTCCAACAAGGCAGGATTCCACCCATGGCAGCTACCTAGAGAGGTGTAAAATTCTCTTGGGCTCATGAAATAACTGACGTGAAAGTGATGCTTGGAACATGAAACAGAACTCATTTTTTCAATTGATATTAAAGAGGAAACTGTCCAGGCACATTTTTGGTAGTTAAGGGTCAGAAAAAGCAATGGAAATACCTATGAAGTGTGTTGAAAATGAAGCCAGAAGCAATGCGTGAGAGGTGCCAGCGGAAGGAGTCCCTGTATTGAACGCTACAGGTAACGGAATTCAACCACAGAGAGCAGCCCAGAAGAATCAAGCATGGAGAAGCCTAGATTATGTCTTTGAGTACCGTTGAAGGACACAGGAAAGACAGAAGTGATTTCAGAAGGAGAAGCATGATGCATGTAGTTGTTTAAGGTATTCTTGTGATTTTGAGGTCCAGAGGGAAAATGTTACCACATATTCCCTCTTGCCTCAGCTTTGAAACACTTCTGATTCCATTCTTTCCCTCTCTATTGGCTAATACAGCATCCATAACAGGACTTGGTTTAGGTTTTATTTTGCTTTGTCTTATTTCTTACTCTTTCATATTAGATTTTGCTTCTACATCCAGTTACAGGGTTCAAAAGTTTTCTTGAGAGTTTTGGTCTTACTTTTTCCATATTTTATTTTGCAACATTATAATCACTTCAGAGATACATTCCATTATGCACAAAATCAGATGACGTTCCTACTTTTTTACAACCAAAATCCACTGAAAGTGGAGCCAAGTTGACACATAGGATAAGCATATTTTTTCATACGGAATCCCCAAATCCCTGAAGGATTTTTCTGCTATATTTCCCTGGCTGTTCTTGAGGCTCCAAGTGAAATTACAGTGGTTCTACCTGTCCTGGTTTGGGTTAGAACAGAACAATTCTGTTCTATGATTTTTATTTTTCAACTAAGTCTGTGTAAGCTAGCAGCATGTTTTTGCAGAGTGTCTGCTTCTAGCAGTGATAACGCTCCATGTTTATAGTTAGTACCAACGATTAGTATGTGAACCAAGGTCACTGCTAGATTTTGTGTACTACACTGGGGGGTGCAGAAAAGTAAAGGCTGCATCTTCAGGGAGGAGCGAACAGGACAGGTGACCCTAAATTAGCCAACGAGGTATTCCATCCCATATATGTCATATTCGGTATAAAGCTGAGGGATCACAAGGGTCTCGGCCCTTCTTCTCTTGGCCCTTTCACCATTTTGCCCTTCATCTTCCATTTCTCTGAGATCGAGCTGCTCTCTTGGCTTCGGGACTCTTCCTCACTCGGTTTGGCCTTGGCAGGTTCAGCTTTGCCCTGAGGCCTCCAGGCTGAGTCTCAGTCCCCATCTTCAGCCTTGGCTGGGTCCCAGGTTCTGGGCCACATCCCTGAATCCAGCTCCTGGTTCCCGTCTGCTGCCTGGCCCTTCCACAGCATCAGTGGTGACGGGGACGTATTTACCATCGGGGGGGTTGAGTTCAATACTGGTTTTGTACATATCTGTATATATTTACTTCTTATTATTGTTATTATTATTTTCATGTTTTAGTAAAGCTGTTCTAGTTTCCTTTCCCAATCGATAAGTCTCTCTCCTGTATTTCATTTCTTCCCTTTTTGGGTAGGGAAGGGGAGAGAGCGTTCTGTTGCAGATTTGGGGGTGCCCTGACCTCAGTCCATGACACTGCCTTAGGCAGAGGTGACTAAACTCGCAAGGCAGATACTACTGAATCCAAAGGTGCATTTTCCTGGTGTTGATTGCCAAAAATACTTCCCAGATTACCAGATGCTACCAGCCTTTGCTTTCCACACTTCAAATTTGTGCCACTATCTACAAGCAGAGTTTATTGTTGAGTGTGGATGTGCAGCAGCACTCCAAAGAGCACACTGCAGCCACAGGTGATAATGCTCCTTTGTGAACTTGCCAAAAAAAAAAGTCACTGAGGCTAAAAACCAGCCCCTTTCCCTGCTCCCCAAAAGTGTGACACCTTCTCATTTGCTGTCAGCTTCTTCAGTCACACATCAGTTCAGGTGAGTGTTCATAAACAAATTGTCTTCAAGTCGCTTTTTCAAGGCTTTATGAGTAAATGAGTCAACTCCCTTGTTAAATTTCAGTTCTATTTTACGTTCTGGTTTTCTTATATCCACTAAGAGTCCAGTCCCCCTCCCATCATAAATAAAAATGACAACATTCCCAAGAACCACAAAGAGAACATGAGCGTGTTCTCTGTTTTGTAATGTGTTTATCTGTTAAGACTTGCTTTTTATACATCTTTGCTATTTTCCTGCTGCAACTCTTTACAGCAGAACACATTGCTCTCTTATTTATTCTTGACAGATCCTGTGTAAATCCATGGTTCTGCATCAATAATGAGTCATTAATAATAGTAACAATGCACATCACAGGGTCTTCCAGGCATTCACCACTAAACTTGCTGAAATGTCCTTCCAATGACATCCCCCTCCCCCACCTCAGTAATTATTTCTGGGCTTACACAGAAAACGAGGGGCTTGGTTACAAAAACTGCAAGAGGAGAAAAAAAAAAAATTCACTTATAATTTTCTCCCAAAGGATTCAGTGGGTGATGGGAGTGGGATGGGGAAGAATCTCAGTTATAAGAAGGCAGAAAGGATGAACTATAACGATGGGAAAAGGATTTAATTTCCATAGTAAATGAAAGATTGTTTTTAAACAACTCTTAGTCAGTCAAAACTATGGACAAAGATTTTGTTATAAAGGTACAAAAATTGTTCCCAAAAATAGCCATTACTTTTTTTTGGCTTTCATTCCTCCAACAATTACATTACCCAACAAGCACAGCTTCCCTATATTCATTGTTTATTTACATAAAGGAAAGAAATAGCAGGAAGAAAGTAATCTAACAGATCAGAGCAATGGACAGTAAATCTAATTCTATATCCAGTAAAGTCAATAAGAATTATTCTCCTGACTTCACTGGATACAAGCAACAGCCTGACATCATTTTATAAGCAATGAGAAATAAAAGAACACAAGAACAAATAGCAAGAATCTCAGAAATAAGGTAATGGCAGAAACAGAAGTCATACATTTTAACTTTGAGGTTTTGTTTGTCTGTTGGGGGTGGTTTTTTGAGTGAGCTCTGAGAACACATTTTGACAATGTTGAGTTTTGGAGAGTAAGCATTAAGTTTAGTTTGCTAGTTATAAAGATGGTTGAACCTCAAGTCCAAAAATCTTATCCAAGATTTTTCTCTCTCTTTATGGAGAAAAACTGCTGTTGGATTAGAATGTTATCTCAGCAGGGATGGGATTATTATGTAGTTGTATCACTTTTCTTCCCCACTGCCTTACCATCTGCTTTATTGAGAAGGTTTGATGGTTGTCAGGGAGGTGGATGGACCCTTGTGAGAACCTGAGAAGGAAGTAATAAACAACCACGCAATGGGCAGAGGGTAGAGAGCCTGGGGAAAGCAAAGGAAGGAAGAAGAGTACATGGCACATTTGCCTGAGCTGCAGAAGCTAATTATGAGCTGGTGAATGAACAGGTATTTGCGCTTACTCACTTATGTGCATAGAGTCTCTGCTTTCCGGAGTATTTTCTTTGTGAGACACGGAATCTTTAACAAACTTTCCATCCTTTTTCAAAATGTCCCTGGTCATTATTCAGCTGACTCATTTGAAGATCTTAATCTGAAAATATGAAAGCTGAAATAGGCCAAGTTACCTTTAAAATAATATAAACAAGATATAATGTTGCCACTCTTACTGACGGACATTTCAACTTCTTCGCTTTCATTTCTCTACAACACTGTTTTTGATGTTTTATTTTTGCCAATGGAAGCTTCAACAGTGTTATGCTTGATCCTTAGTCGTCAGTGTAACTATTAATACACAGAAGTATATAATAACTCTGTATAAAAGAATATTCCCACTTTACCAGATTTTTCATTATCTTGTGAAGATTTAGACCTCACTCATACTGGGCAGACTACCTCAGTCCTTGGTCTGTTCTGATGTGCTGTCCTTGAAGATTAAAGCTTTCTCTTAGAAAGAACTAAGTCCACTTATCTTTTTTTTTTCTTTCTTCAAAACTAACGGCATTTTGAGAAAGTCAGCACAAATACTTCAAATAAAAAATGAAGACTGCCTTTCTCTGCCTACATCTCAAACATTGCTCCCAAGCAATCTTTAAAATAAATGATTCCTTATTATTGTACAGAAGCCCACTCCTGTCGCAAATGTGGCATCTACAGATAAAAAAAAAAAAAAATATACTTGAGCTTGTATTCATGCAAGTATTTGCTCACTGTGAAATGGTTCACTATGAGATGTAGACACAGAAGACATCAAAGGTGTTTGCTGCTCCAGTAAATCTGCAGGACTCAAACCCATCTACCTCAGACAGAATCAGAGATGGAGACAGACACGTCAAGGAGCCTTTATGTGTTTCCATAATCCATTTAAGCTTTTTGTCATGTTAAAAGCTCATCAATGACTGCTGATCCATATCAATGAGTGTGACAGTCTGGGATACTCAAGGTTTTGAGACAGACTGGAACTGATAATTTTTTTACAAACACTGCAGATTCTGTAAATCATATGGATCAGACCTTCCTTCTTTTGGGGTTTTACTCATGCCTTCCCTATTTTAAGGATACCTCTACTTACAAACATACCAGTAGAGCTGCTGCGGACTTCTTTCCACCAGATGGCACCACAGACTGTAATTCACAGCCACTCTCTATATATGCGTATATACATTTGTACAAGTGTATGTGCATATGAACATAGGCATGTGCTTGTTGGTGCAAATGTATAAGTACTAAACATTTACAAACCTCACCAACTTTGCTTGTCTTATCCTACCACAGAAGAAGAAGAAAGACCAACCACCCCTTGCGTCAAGACCATGCTAGAAACAGTGCTTCTGTATTTGAAACATTCATGCTATGGGCACTCTCTACTATTTAAAATAAAGATGATTAAAGAGACAATGCATATTATGAACTTTCATTTTCTAGCACTATTTAGAGTAGTCACTTTCGTCTAAATTGCAACACCTGCTCTGTAGATCTTTTTTAATTCAGTTCAGACATTGAAGGAGTATTCCTTGGAATCCAGATTTGAAATCTTTTCAATCCAGCTGTTCCACCTTGCAATATGGATTATCTACACAACACTTCAGTAGGAAATAGAAAGGGAATGTTCTCTCTATCCTAACTGGTTTCTTTCCTTATCTTAATTTGACTCTTCAATAGCTTGATCAAATGGGTTCACTGTAAGAATGCTATAGAGGTCTGAAAGATAAGCATAAATTAATAATGCACACAGAAAAATCATTTTAAAAGAAATTGACAAGTAACACTCATAAAACGTTCATTATATTGTGGGTATATATCTAAAGCACACTTGAAAAATTTGATTGTTACCTAGTGTTCCCATTTTTTCCTTAATTAATTCTCAGTTGTTTCCACTTGCTATAGAAACAAAACCTCTCCTTGAACTGAAGCATCTTCATTGGGATTTCTGAGCTGACTGCTTAATGTGTGAGGTCTTGCCTCCATAAACATG
>WEIS01012222.1:335-13315 GCA_013389965.1 Todus mexicanus
CCTCTACCTACCCATACAGGATTCTGTTGCTCTTTTGACTCTACTGAAAAGACTTTTCATTAAAGCCTGCTCTAGTGTTTCTCAATCACTTTCTGATTCCCTATACACGCATTACTGTGTTACAGACAGATTTTTAAGTCTCATTTTGCATCCCTTCAAGGTCTGCTTTACTCAAGCCCAACTTTTTTTTTTGTGCACTACCCTTTGTACGGACTCTCATCAGTAATTCAAACCTGAGGATAGTGTGATTGCATTGTTAGAACTTTTCAACTCCAAGCTTATCTATCATGCCTACATTATTTCTAGTGATTAGCTGCAGTATCACTGTTAAGCTTGTAGGCAATTACACTATTTAAGGCAGAAGCCTTGTACTGCCTTACTGAACATGCAGCTATCTGCATTTTTATACTACTGGCTGTACCAGAATAAATGAAGTCACTTGCTCCTACAGAGACCTCTTTTAGGCTGATTGTATTTAAAGACCATTCATCTTTTGATCTAACTTCTAATTCAAAAAAAATGCTAGTCCATAATATCACTCAAAATTTTGAAACAGACTGTGCTACTCTGACCTGCTCTGTATATCAGTTTTCCACAGCGTGTTTTGTGCTCATTCCTTGCACTAAACTTTCAGTGATGCTTACCAGAGCTCTGAGCAGGCAGAACAACTGCAGACTATACAGAATGCAGGACATCTGCTGCAGCTAACAGGCAGGAAAGTTATCAACTACTAATTCCATAGCGTTAATTACAGTCCTGATGAGCCTCTTACATCAGCCAACTGCAACCNGCTTTTGGAAGATGACAGCCACACATTGCCCCTAATTTCTGACAGACCTTTTACAGGGTAAAGTGTACCCTTTACAGATACACTGTAAACTCAATACAGTTGCTTGTATTCAGACATCTAAAACAAGAGACAAATTGAAATCTTGTTTTATATGCTACCAAGCCTCCTCCCCTGGTTTGCCTTTCATTTGGAAATGCTCTGGACTCTAGACTGACCTAGTATCAAATTATAGCTGAAGTTGTAGACACATAGTTAATCAATACATAATACAACCCTCATGCTATTGAGGGACCCTTGACTTCTGGGTTGAGCGTGGGATTTAAAGCCAGGAACTCACAACTGATTTCAGCTTGACTTTTGACTTGTCTGTTATTATCTGTCTCATACTTCACAGGGTGATTGTAAGAGTTACTCTGCTACTGTCAGTATGTGCTCTGAAGATGTAAAGTGTTAAGTGCCAAGAATTATTACTTATTCAGTAATATTGTTCACTATGTTAGTCACATTTGTGCAAAGCATGCCTAGCTTTTCAGTCAAATTTTGCTAGTTTTTCCTTCTTCTCTTTCATTTCTCATAGAACATTTGCTTGGTAGAAGTTTCGGATCATGGCAGTCCACATCCAGCAGTAGGAAAGTCATCCTTTGCACTTAGCTGCTAGCACATTTATAGCCATACCACCTAACCCTGCTCAAAACAAATCTTTGCAAGACAGTGCTCAAACAAACAGCTATTGGTGCCTTAGAATTTGTCTTACCATTATTCATACTAAAAGTAGATCTGTGCCAACATTAAATATAGTATAAAAACCTTATTTAGAGCTGAGGTAAAAGCTTTGTGTAGCCAAGTATTATTTTGCAATATTCCAAATCACATTTCTTGGAGTTTCTCTTTGTATAATCATTAAACTGTTATAATCATTAACTGTCTTTTCCTAATGCAATACTAGGCTTTTGTGCAGTGGGATATTCTGGTCTCCAGGATTTTTAAGGAAATCTCTTCATGAAGTAGTGCCATGTCCTGACTTTTCTTTGGAGGAACCTTGTGTCACTGCTCTCTGCTTTTAGAGATGAAGACTGGATACTATAGCTGCCAGCCAGTCTCCTTCTGGAACCAGCATAAAGCCAGCCTATTTGTACCTTTAAGTTTTGCTGTGAAAAAGTTAAGTGTGTATTAACTGGAACCACTCCTGTAAAGCAGGATGAAATCTGAAAGGATTGATAGCAGGCTCTCCTAGGAATTGCAAGACACAACTTTTCTTCACTGTTTGACTATATTATTTCTGTTCACTTTGGAATGAACAGTATCAAAGCATGGCCAGCAGGTCAAGGGAGGTGATTCTGCTCCTCTAGTCTGCTCTGGTGAGACCACATCTGGAGTAGTATGTCCAGTTCTAGAGTCCTCAGCACAAGAAAGACATGGACCTGTTGGGCCACAAAAATGATCAAAGGGCTGAAGCACGTCTCCTGCAAGGACAGGCTGAAAGAGTTTGGGTTGTTCAACCTGGACATGAGAAGTCTCCAGGAAGACCTTACTGAAGCCTTTCAATAATTAAAGAGGGTTTATACAAAAGATGGAGACAGACTTTTTACTTAGGCCTCTAGCGACAGGACAAGACATAACAGGTTTAAGCTGAAAGAGGGTAGATTTCAACTGGATATAAGGAAGACATTTTTTCACAACGAAACAGTGGTGAAACAGTGGAACAGGTTGCCCAGAAATGTGGTAGATGCCCCATCCCTGGAAACATTCAAGGTCAGATTGTATGACATTGAGCAACCTGATCTAATTGAAGGTGTCCCTGCTCACTGCAGGAGGGCTGAACGAGATGACCTTTAAAGGTCCTTTCCAACACAAACCCATTCTATGATTCTATGGTTTTAAAAAATTTCTGCTCACACATTTAAAAATTATTTTCTTTCTTCTAGAGTATCAGCATCAGAGACCTCATTGCCTCGGCCATCTTCCACTACTTTTTGCAGGTTTTTTTATGCTAGAGACTTTACAAGTTAGTTTGTTTCAGCATTAACTCATTCCCTTTCTAAATTCAAGTTTTACATTATTCAGTATCTCAACTTAGAATTTATTGGACTGTTTAATGACCTATGAAAAAAATGGTTTACACCCATACATTTAGCAGAGCTGCAGAAGAATATACATCTCTCATCCTTATCTTTCCATAGGTACTTGCTTAGATAAATCTAATGAAAATAAGTATTTCACATCTCTGCTATGTTTCCCTTAGCTTCCCAAAGAGCGACAGAAAAGGAGCTGTACTATCAAGACCAGCTTTCACAGTCAGAATGGCAGAGATGAAGTATTCACTTTTAAAGTACATTTACTTAATTGCTTCCTCTACCTCTCCCCCATTCTATGTATCTTATTTAATACGAATTGCTACACAGAACAATAAAGACTTGGTAATTAGGTAATATGGTTGAAGTGTGATTTTCCAAAATAAAAACCTTATATATTACTGAAATATGCAATTAAGTCATTCACACCTTTACTGAAGTGTTCCTTTCCCACTGCAAGTTCATCATCTTTCCTTTCCTTGTCTGGCTTCTCCAGCAGTTTTGGATGTTTGTGTCAAAAAAAAAATTGAAAGTGGTATACCTCTCGTAAGAGAACTACGTAGAAGACGTGGTTTTTTTAAAGACATCACAATGAAGAAACAGAATAGTTACCACTGGTATGGGAAAGTCAGGCACTGCCATTTGTGTTCCTTAGGACTGTTTATTCCAACAGTCTATGAAGACAGATTTGAGTGTCTCCTACAGAAATGGACATGACTCCAACAAGTATACACCAGACAATGAAAATCACAAATTAGTTTCCTCTACCCATTGTCTGAAAGCTGTCTAGCTGAGTCAAAAATGCAGTCAGTTCCCCTTGAGAAGCTCATGCACTCAAACCACCACCAAGACTTGAAGAAGCTCAAGAAACGGCAGCGGGCATTATAAACCAATGACCAAAAATTCCCTGACTCAATGCTGAGATTTTTTCTCAACCAGCTTTCTAAAAACAACACACTCCTTTGGTAATGACACAGAGCTACTGATGTGCAATACTACCTGTCACTAGGTCCTCCTTAGCACTGGAAGGATTATTCTTGCCAGGTGAGTCATTGTCCTTAGAGGGCTGTCAGCCTTTTTCACTCAGAAATAGGTTCTTATATATTCCAGAAGAATTTATCACATGTCAGTCAAGTCTGTATAGATATAGTTAAAAGAATTTAAGAGAACTAGGTGCCTGCTCCCATTCTGATGTCTTTCCCCTTACGGACTGTGCTAGAGAAGGAAGAAAAAGTAGTCATGGTACTTTCGAGATGTGATTTCAGATACAGTAGAAGTCAAAAGACAACTGCTTCAAATAGAAGCAAAATATTCTCATACCTCACTGTGAAGCAACACTTTCTCCCAAGTTCTTGTAGGTGCAAGCTCTAATATCTTGTACACAGGCAAATAATGCAAAGCACTGTTTCTACAACCAGACTCCACCTCCAGTCCACTGATGGGATCTCCACATCTCACTGGGCTCAGCCTCACTTGCTGGTGTGCAATGAATGGCTCCCGCTGAGTCCTGCAAGGGCTGTGGTTCAGAGTACAGCTGTTTGCCTGTAGAAGTGGCCACAGGTGTACGGGCACACCAGTCCAGCCTGAGCACAACCCTTAGCATTCTTTTAAAATCCCAGTCAATGCAGAGGTGCACATTTTTTGACCTTTTACCATCCCTTTTCAAGGCAGTGATCTGTACAGCTGGCCTCACGTCCAGTAGCTGAAACTCCACCTGCCAGATGAATCAGACCAAATGCAACATGCAGCGGTTCCCAGCATACAGCAGTAATTCCTCAAGCCAACACAAGGAAGACTGCATACAAATTTTGGGGAGTTATTTGGGAAAGGAGACATCTCAGTTGTATTCCCTGTTCAGTTAATTGCTTTGGGCAAAGTGGAGCAACTTTATCATGAGGGACTGAGATCCTTAACAGCAAATACACTGTAAAATTGACCTCTGTGTGGGTGAAGAACCTCAGTCAGAGAGATCAAGTACCAAACACTCCAGAAAAGCTTTTTAACCACGGAGCTATGGATAAATCAGCATTGCGTTACTCTCTCAGCCTTCCGAGTCTCACAAATCAGACACATGGGAAACCCATACATTTTATATACATGTTGCAACACATCCAGTGGCTTTGTGCTTCAGGACCTAGGTGAATACGTGCATGCTCAGCAAGGGCAACGTAAACATCTGTAAGTCTAGGATTTTGAGCTCCCTACAGGCCAGGTTTACATTACAGATAGTGAAGTGAAAACAGTTTAAGGACTGCACACCACATTCTCAGTTACACTGATATAATTGCGTGCAAGGCCAAGCTGTAAAGCAAACCATTTGAAGAAGAAACATTGCCAATCAATCAAAGAAACTACACGGCAAACCAGTTAAAACTTCTGTTGAGTAACTTTCAACTGTAGTATGAAAACTCAGCTTATGATGCATCACAGCGAGCACTTCTAACAGCACAGCTGAAGGAGCAGCAAATTTTGGTATAAAGGACAAGAGCAACTGGCCACAGGCAGTGAAAGCTTCTGAAGCCAGTTTTCCAGTCGAATCCACTACACTTCATAACTAACATCCCCATATAAAACTAATTACTAGGGTGAGGTTTATCAGAGTCTTTGCCTTTTTATCTTCAGATAAATCTTGCCAGGGCCTGCCATATCCACAAGATCACCTACTTTTTCACTTTCTTTCTTTTAAATCATGGCACTAGTTGAAAAAATATATAGAGAGATAGATACTAGAGGTAAAATTTAAAACTACTGTGCCAAATTACTTTCTCCTCAAAATGCTACAAACATACAAATCAAAGAAAATTCAACTGAAATTTGAGGTTCTCAGCAGTTCTCACAAGTTAGAGTCTAAAAATTCAGCCCTCAATACATGTACATAGGGCAGCGATAAATTCTTATTTTTATACCTACCCACAAATAAAAAGCAAGAGACCAAAATAAGGAAATTACTGTATATATTCAGATGGATAAGTACCTTGTGAAATGAATAACTATGCAAGGAAAATCATTAACAATAGAGCCATCTGCTGTATTTCAAAAAAACTACACCAGCAAAAAATCTGAAAATGTTAACATGCTTTACAACCTGAATTTTTCACTACTCCATGTTACAAAGAGTCATCATAATGATTAGTACATCCGTTTAAATGACAGGAAATGTGCATTTCTTACACCTCTTCTAATTAAAAGCAATATTTACTGGCATAATACTGATCTTCTGTATCTAATGATACTAATTGACATTGTAGCTGAGCATCTAAAAAGCCTGAAATGCTTCCCATTCCATCTGAAGTAGATAAGCACAGTGTTGGGTAAGGAGACAATGAGGTCAGCAGCAAGCTGAATATTTATTTAAGTACTGACAAGACACTTGCATGATATTTTTCTTGCTCTAAAATAAGAAGAAATTCCAGGTCTCAAGCGCTTACAGTAGGAAAAAAATACCTACACAAAAATGAAGAAAAGTTTAGAAGACAGACTAACCCAAGTGGTTCTTAGTGTATTTTTACTCTCTATCAATATACTTTAAGAGCTGTCTTCTATGCATGGTGGAAGAAGCAGGTGTCTAGAACAGAGTTCAAAGAGCATAACCTTATCAGCCAATTCCAGGTTTTGCATCTTAAAGATGGCACTAAAACACAGCCCTAAAATCCTGGTTAAAACTAGGGGAAACTGTACAAGTGCAGACCCAAAGCTGCAAAGAGAATATACTGCTGTAAATCTCAGCTTAAGTGGGTGCTTTGCTACATTCAGTTTGCGATGGCTACGGTTATGCAAAAAAGTAATAGCTACAAAACATAGGCAGCCCCTAAAAAGTCTGCTGATGGGAACATGTTTCTTAGCTGAAAGGTTCAGAATAAGAGACAGACAGACTCCTAAACATCAGGTCAGGTGCAAAGGAGTCTTCAAAGACAGGGAAGACTGAGCACCTTTGCAAGTGCTAATTAACTGCTGGTAGTAAGTGCCAACGCTTTTTGAGTTAAAACTGGTAACAACCTATACAATCCCAGTGCCAGTTGAACTACGTGGTGTTCTTACCCTCACTGCATTTTCAGTACAGGTGGCTTCCTGAACTGCACTCTCATAGAGGTGGTTAGAAAAAGTGACCGCAAACCAGAAAGCAGAACTGTCAGTATGAATCTTCACAGGGAAGTTCACCCTGTATTTAAAATAAGCTTAGGAGCCATCTACCTACAGCACATCTATGGCTCACCACAACTACCTGGATAATATGCATATCTGCCCCAAATGTCTGTGCCATTAAATATACCAAGGATCAGACATTTGACAACAAATTGTACTTTGTAGGTTACAGAAAATAAATGATGCTTCATTACTACACCTGCAACTTCACTAATTGCTGCATAACAGTTTTTCTTCTATCGGTAAAACTACATTTCCATGACTAGAATTTTTTATGCTTCATAAATAAGAATGTCTTTGCTATATTAAAAAAGAAAAGCACATATATTTACCTGCCATCATAGCTATCATACTGGCTTTGTAGACATTAGCAAGGGATCCCAGTTCACCCGTTGCCAAGATTGTTTTCATATGAGCTTCTCCACAGGCTTCACGGCACTGACGGATCTCCTCGTAGAGACCTGTGGATAAAACCATGGGAAAATGATCAAAGTTGCGTGAGAGACGTTTTCAAGTATGGCTGTAATTTCCACTTCTGGATTAATTTCCAATCTAATAATTAGTCATAGCACTCAAGAACTTAAGTTTTGTAAGTTCAATAAATTACATGACTGGAGGTAATTAACAATGCCACACGGTCTCAGACTTAATAGCTATTAATGTCGGTTCTCCCAAAACTAAGAATGTGCACAGTATGCCAAACACTGATGAATACACCAGGAGTAAAAAATGCTATGATAGTCGAGATAGATTTTAAAACAGCTGTTTCAGCAATAAATATGGCAGTACATTGAATCAGTATTCAGGAACAGCTATGTTTTCCTGTCCACATCCCGTTATCACCTTCTCTGTCCCCATCAGCCACATCTGCCAAAGGGTTCAGCCTAAAAGATACCAAAGGTATGACCAAGTTGCTAAAATCAATGCAGTCTGCTAACATCCCTGGTGCGGAGAGACTGAGGCCTGGGATCATACCTCAAGGACAAGCAAATTTGTATGAATCTGTGTTTACAAACCACCTCAAGTAGTTTCATTGCTCACGGGGTTACCAAGGACTTGGACCATCCTGTGCCATGGTAGAAGTGCCAGCAGGACAACATCCGCCTCACACGCTGTGGAGCTACAGCACCAAGGGCAGAGCTGGACCCTTGCTTCTGATGCCCACGCTCACAACCACTGCCACTCACACTGACAGAAACAGTAGGATTGACTTACATAAACCCTTTTAAATCAGATATAAAGCTGACCATTATCTCTGTATCTTCACACCACCCTATTCACAGAAAGCTCCACTGCCTTTGGAGGGCCTCTTGTTATCAGCCTGTCTTCTGACCTACAGCTCCGCTTAGCTCTCATCTCTAAGCAGTCAGTGTGTCCCTGTGACAAACCAGCCTATGTCCCATCTGCTCACTGCTTCTCAGTCAACGGCCACTTGATCAGCTGGCCACTGGCTGCAGCCAGGGAGAAGCAGAGATGGGGAAGACAGGCCAGCATTTGGCTACTCACGGACATTGTCCAGAGCAGACCACCCCCTCACAAACTCCTGCTTTCAGATTTATGAAGTGTCATGGCCAGAGGCATGCTTAACTTTCTAATAGTTTTATATTTTCACAGACTCAGTAAGGACAGGAATAAATTTGGACATAACCAACTGTAAAAGTGATGGAACTTGTGGACCACCTGGTCAGGTAACACAACACAGGGCGCACAGGGAAACCCTCCCACCCCTTACAGTGTAATTCAGCAGTGGTCTCACAAAATATTAAACATAGGGAGAAAAAAAGAGCTAGAAATTATCAAAACATAGCTGTTAGAAGCTGGCCACTTGAGGATGTTTAAGACTCCTCTAGTGTGGAGAGAAAAGTGGCTCTTACACTGTACAGCCACCAGTTTTGGAATTATTTTTTTTTTAAGATAGATACAGAATAAGAAAACAGGATACTTTGCAAGAGAGTAATTTTCATAAATAGTACTCAATCTTCAAACAGATAATCAAAAAGTTCTTTTATGGAAGGCTAATATACAGCTTTCAACAAACCTTTCATGCTAAAATAGTCCACGATATGGCTACAAAGATTAATTTTTTTCAGCAATACTCGCTTTCTTTTTCCCCTCAGTCCTCAAGTGAGACCTGGAAACATACAGCAGGGTTTGACAGCTGCTGTATGGCTGGATGTCCCCTCTACTTACGATGCTGCTGCATCCTACTGATGCCATCAGCACACCAGGCAACCAGGGCTGGCATCACTGGACTGGTCCTCTGAGACATACTATACACTTTAGTAGACAACCAGCTAATGCACTTAGCAAGTCCCTTTATAGACACCAGGCTTCACCTTGTTTCTTACTACATACCAAAGGTGTGAATTAATCAGTACTAGCATGCGGTCTAACATGTTTTATTGATCAATTGATGATACTCCAGAAACCTACATCAAATCAAGACTCAAAAAGGAAACACAAAGAACTTGTGCTATTTTCTTGTGCATTTGATAACAGTGCTCATGTTAGATCCAAAAGCAATCCCTTTTTGTGGAGTGACTCTTCTTGAAGCTTTTGGAAAGCCAGAGAGAGCATCTTTCACATTCTTCGAGTTTCAGTAACAAGAAGAAAAGACTGAAGTTTTCTCTAACTTTAAGATATGCCACCAAAGATGTCAAAATAAAATCAACTAAACGTACATTTAGGTCAGATTTCATGAAAAGAAATTATATCCTTGTAGCTGTTGTTCACTGGAGTTAGCACTGCAGCTACAGCATCCTCCCTATTGTTGGAAGGCATTTTTATATGCAATTAGTGCCAAGATCATTTGAACAGTCTCAATGTCTGACAGCACGCATCAACCCACGGACAGGAACAACTGAGAATCTTCAATCATCCGTGTCTATCAGGGTAGCTGAGGTGGTGGAAAAGTGGGCATACTTTAATGGGGCAGGTATGTAGGTATTAAATACCACTCTTTATTCAGAGACCAATTATTGCAGACAATAGCTGGCATTCATAGGACATTTTCAACCCTACAGTAGAAGCACAAATAGAAATGCAACTACCTCTGGGACAGAGAAAATTAACCAGAGCACCCCAGTCCCAGTGCAAGCAGGAACTGCTTTGATACAGAACAAGTACAAAAACTCCTACTCCTTTCAAAAATATAAAAGAAGTTTTAGTACTCAGTTTTAAATCAAGTCACAAGTAACTTGATTATCCTGAAACTACCTGCTAAGTGTCTGAAGTGTGGGTAGAGTTAATCACATTGAAAACACACCCAGGGTTTTCAAGGGGTCATGGACAGTCTCTGCTGTCAGAAGTCCATCACTTAATTTCTCAGCTCCATCAAGCCAACCGGTAGCAGGGGCAGAGCTGGACTTCACGATTCTGGGAATATCTGTGACCTGTGCAGAGCACCAGTAACTGACACAGCAAATAGAACTTCTCTGGTTAGCTGTAGTACACAAAGATTTGTGGAAAAACCTCTATCACAGAAAACCCTGCAGACATATTTTCAATTGCAAGCTAAGACCACCACGAAGAGGTACGAAGAGGTTGCAAGTGACTCTCCTCCTGGCTTCTAAAAACAAGGAAAAGAAAATCAAGAACTCTCAAAGCAAATGGCCAGTCCCATGTAGCATCCTGAACACAGCACTAACACTATGGTGACACCAAAGATGACTAAGTCTTAAAACACGGTAAAAAACCAAACCAAACCAAAAACAAAGCATGTCAGCCTATATAGAATATATTTGGCACCAGATGCTCATGGATGTAGTCTGTAGTTGCTCTGCTGACTTAGCTGTTAAAACAGGTGTGACATAAGAACTCTTCTACTGCTTTCATGAGCTTTTGATTTCCTTTTATTGGAAGCATTTATAGAAGTCAGAAAAAAACAGATTTTATAGGAAAGAAAATACTTTCCTAACTGTGGTTTTAATTTCACTATTATAAAAGATAAGTGTTGGAAGGTGTAATTTGTAGTTTCCCTAAAATTCTAACTATTCAGTACCTTATATTGATTTTTAGTATCTATTTAATACACCAAACAAAACATTCCTCCACCTACGTGTTTCTTAAGCAAACTTTCCTGATGGCTACTGCTGCCTATAATCTGCCCAGATATTCTAGATGGTCTGTTGCTTTGGTCTAATACATTTATTCTAAAAATCACAAAATAAAGGGGATAATCCATATCTCCTGCACAGGAAAAGAAAATATTAAGGGGAAAAAAAATCACAGCTTAAATTTTTATGAAACAGCTCTTCTCCAAAAATGTGGTGACAAAAACACTTTTTTTAAAAAAATTCAGCTTATTTGCTTTTTTTATCTAGTCACTCACATTGACTGATGTTAAGAGTAGAAACCGAGATGAAAAGGGAAGATGTTTTGATTTCTGTTAGACCAAAAGATCAAAGCACTCATGATGGGAAACTGGAAAATGAGCTGGAGTCCCTTCTGTCTTGCATGTTAATGGCAGGGTTGTTAACAAAATGACAAGCACAAGGCTATCAGCACAACACGACTCTTTCAGCTCTGCTCTCAGCCACATATGTGCAACTCCAGCCTCTAGTGATTCACGTGAAACTGAAAACAGAGCTTGCCTTCAGGAGTCTGAGTTGTTGCTGACAATCTAACACAGAAATTGTGCAACTAGACTTCGAGATCCCAGCTTGCACATCTAGAAAATGGTAAATCCAACTACAATATTTCTGAGCAACATGTGGAGCGTTTTCCAAGCCTGGTACAGGGATTGTATTTTTTCTGCACTGTTTATAAAGTATGTATCACAAAAGGGGGTCCCAGTCCCTGAACAAAGCCTCTAAACTCACAGTTCAGTAATTATTAACAGATTTGGAAAGTAGCTTTTGTAATGAGGGGTTACACCTAATTTATTTCATGGATGCAGCCATGTTCGAACTTTTTAGCATATACTTGGTTTTCTCCCTTTTCTTGCAGAAAAATTCAACTGACATAGAGCAAATGATGAGTTAACAATACTTTGAAGCCACTGCCAGTGTAGTATGTTCAGGTGTTTTCTAAAAGCTGTGGAACTAGAAATAACATTACAGCACCCCAGACATCTTCAGAAGGTACAGCAACTCTAACATATACATTGATAACAGGAAAAAAAACCCAACCAGTTTCTTTCAAGAACTTGTGGTCAACTTCATCACTCTTTACTTACACGCTCCATGTTCTGAGTCTAAAGACAGTATCTATATTGTGACTTCTAAGCTTAATGCATACCTTGTCAAGCGATGCAAGGCAATGGTTGAGTAAACTATTGTAAATAGTATTGCTTTAAAAGCAATAAACTTGAATAAACTTGAATCTCATTTTATGTCGTTTTCCAACATACTTTAGCTGTCCAATAAAGCTACTTTCATGTTCAGCACTATTAAAAAGATCTTAACAATTACTTCATAAAGATCTAGAAAATGTATTCTCAGTGTCATAAAGACAACAATATTTAAGAATTGCTTTAAAATAACTTGACATAATTGGACATACACTAAAATACTTAATAATCAAATAAGCCTTTGAAACAAATCACAAAGCAATATTATTCTGTCATGGTGACCTCAATTATTGCACAGTCTAGAAGAAAAGCTAAAAATCCATGAACAGCAAGATACAGCACTCTACCACATACATATTTTTGTCCATAACTCCTGAAGTTGTGAAGACAGGCAGCATGAGAAAATAACGATAAAAATATATTAGTGTTATAGGCATACGCAGAAATTCTGTCATAACTGCAAGGCAGCTCTAGTTGATGAAGCACCTTGAACACAGCCATAGTTACCGCACTAGACTTTTCAATTTTATGTAGTATAGGGATGCATCCTAAAAAAGACTTCTTCATCCCTTGTTCCAGCTTCCTTAAACATACTTTTTACACTGTTGTGTATCATATCTAATCATTAGAGGTAAAAAGCTGCATGTTCACAGAGGTAACATACAGCTGTTGAAAACCAAACAGA
>WEIS01012229.1:1999-12208 GCA_013389965.1 Todus mexicanus
AAAAAAAGAGGACTCATTAGAGTAGTTACGAGAACAGAAGAGATGACAAATTACAGTATACGTGTTAATGAACAGCAATCAATTAATTTTCCTGGATCTACTTTGAAGGACATAACATCAAGACTGTCTCGCAGAACAAAAGAAAGTCACCTGACAGTAGTCTTTTCCCTGGTGGGAATTCGTATCAAAACCAGCACAAGTATTTGTGAAAAACAGAAGAATTTACCATATGAATCAAAATTAGGCAAAGAGAAAAACTCAGATGTGATGAAAATACTTCGAAAGAAAACAAGAAAAAAAGCTAACAATGTAGCTGGGGATGAGAAACAGATTTTGAACTTCACAAAGGAAACAGAGTTTTCTTAGTATTGAGTTTATACTTGTTCTTTTTCAAGGCTGAAGATAGATCTAGCTGGTTTATATTGGTTCTGTGACATTAAAACAAGACGAAAAAATGTATTTTTAAAATTTCCAATACTTTGATACATTTTGTTCTTTGCCTATATGAAGTCCAATAGATTTGAAAGGAATACCTGTGTTTTAAATCAAACACTCTTGTAGATAATTGCAGTATCAGTGATTTAATCTTGTCTGTGTGGTTCACTAATGGAAGATTCACTCAGAATACAGATTTTTTTTAATATTTTTTTAAATAAGTAAAGATACTACTACCATTACATGTCAGTCTTGTGTTGATATGTGCAATGAATATATAACTACTGACAGCATCTGAGTTGTTCTTGTATAGCACTATACAATATCTGACACCATTTAAAGTTCTTGCAGTCTGCAGCCCCAGCACTCAGCTTTAATTGTTCCTTTCCTTTGATGCAGCAGGTGCCATTAATCTTTTAATCAGCTGCCTCAGATAAGTAGCCAGATCCCATAGCCTTAAACCTGAAAGGAGTTCTATGGGCTGATCAGCAGGCTTAGCCAGGTAATTAGGAATTCAGGACCATGCCTAAAATATCTGTAGAAAAATTGTTTGGGGATGTTGGGTAGGATCATTCACTCCTGTGAACGCGTAATATATTAAGTTAAATAACTGTAATATACTTTTGTGTTTGAAATAGTTTACTGGAACAAATATCCAGTTGTTACTTTGTCTTACTTTCATGCATATCTGAAATGTGAAGATCTTCAGAGAAATAATGTGTGGTTTTCTTTTGCCTTTTTTTTTTTTTCCTTTCAAGTAGTGGTGGTTTGTGCATCAAAGTGCACAAGCTGCTTTCATGTTCTCTCATGCAAATCGTAATATGATAAATGAAACAACAGGTCTTCGATTCATAATTGCCCCAGTGAAAATTATTTGTCACCTGACTGCAGCTCCCACAAGTGAGTTCAGAATATTTGTTGTATTTATTATTGTATCAGGAGGAAAACCTCATAAAAGTACAGAGATACCTCTGCTACGTCCAGGTTTGCCTGAATATAATCTGTCTTCTGAGCATTTCATTTGTCTGTTATGTGTGTTGATAATATTTTTTTTTCATGTTGTATTAAAAATGTTCAGAATTGCTTAGGAGCCTTAAGACCAAGTTTCAGCTGACTTCTATGACTTCTGTGTTGAATGGTAGAGAAAATAAGAATTTTTGGGCATTGTTTGACCCTAGAGCCAACATTGAATAGCTATGATATAGTATGTTTATGACTTTTTGTAAATATGGTAGAGCTGAAAAAAAATGAAGAGTAAAGGACTGTATTTCTGCCTTAAAAATCTTAAGCATTCATCTGGACTGACAAGACTGAGAATGTCTTCCCTTGAATTACTGGAAGCTAAAAAATAAGGCCATGTTTTCTATTTACAAATCTAGATGCGAACTCTTTTCTCTGAAAGGAGGATTGGGAATAGCGACAGTTTACAAAAAAGCTTCCTATTAAGATATTCAAAGTTATACTCAGACTTGAGTTTCAATTTATTAGTTCAATGTCATGATGAGGCTAATTGCTTTTGGTTTCAAGAAGGTTGGCACCTGGATTACTCAGAACATGGGAAGAATGTGATCATGTACGCCTACCAAACTCTATATATCTGCATAAGTCATCTTGAAATCGATATCCTATGTCATTTTTGGCAAGTGTATGTTTTCTGCATCATTAGTGAGCTTGTCAAGTCAGTACTGCAGAAATACTTCCTGTATGGGTGGTGATGCATTAATCCTTTTCAAAGACCAGTGCCTAGAATGGAGAGCATTTAAATATCTTGTTTAAATCTTTATTTTGAATCACTAAGTGAGATTTACCTAGCTCAGAACTCTATGCTGGCATTTGGAATGTGTGTGAACTTCACAGCACATATTTGATTTTGGCATTTAGTGTGAAGGTATACACTGGAAGAACTGACTTCCATTTTGCAGTTCCTAAGGGATGCTTAGCATTAAGACTCTCTACTAGCTTCATGAGGCTTCAAAGTGCTCGATAACTTCAATATTATGTTGTTAATGGGAACTCTACAGGGATAGATTAGTCATTCATAACCAGTTAAGATTTTGAGTACTGTGTGTTTGTTTCCTTTTAGGAAATATTTACTTATACTTTGCTATCAAATATAAATATTTAAGAAAAAGTATAAAAGACAAATATAACTTTAAGGTCCTGTGGTCATAGACACACTCTTTGTAAGATTATAAAGGATTTATTCTCTGTTAATTTTCATTGATATTGGCTGGGTTCTCAGGATAATTTGCATGCTATATTGCAATTATTCCACTAGGAATTGCTTTGATGGTAAAATTTAAAATTAATGTATTTATTCAGGTCAGAAACAGAATCAGCAAACTCCAAATGCATGCTGATAAAAATTGGTTTTAATTTAATTAGAGCTGTATAAGCTAATAATATCTATACTGATATGTGCATATGTTGAGATATCCTTTGGTATAGTTGTAAGTTGTCTTTTAACTTGTTTCAGTCTTCAAACTCTCTTAAAGTCCCATTAAGATATGAACACTGAGAAACTAGATTGACTATAACAAAAAAAATTTCTTGACTTCAGTAAGACCTTCGACACTGTGTCCCATAGTAAACTTCTGGAGAAGCTCTCAGCTCGTGGCTTAGACAGGAACGTTCTGTGCTGGGTTAGGAACTGGTTGGATGGCCGAGCCCAGAGAGTTGTGGTGAATGGTACCACATCCAGTTGGCAGCCAGTCACTAGTGGTGTCCCCCAGGGATCGGTGTTGGGCCCGACCCTGTTCAGTATCTTTATTGACGATATGGATGTGGGAATTGAGTCCACCATTAGCAAGTTTGCAGATGACACCAAACTGGGAGCAAGTGTTGATTGTTTGGAAGCTAGGAAGGCCCTTCAGAGGGACCTTGACAGACTGGAGAGATGGGTAGACTCTAACAAGATGAAATTTAACAAGTCCAAGTGCCGGGTTCTTCACTTTGGTCATAATAACCCCATGGAGAACTATAGGTTAGGAACTGAATGGCTGGAAAGTGGTCAGGCAGAGAGGGACTTGGGAGTGCTGGTAGATAGGAAACTTAATATGAGCCAGCAGTGTGCCCAGGTAGTCAAAAAGGCCAATGGCATCTTGGCCTGTATTAAGAATGGTGTTGCCAGTAGGACTAGGGAAGTTCTTCTTCCCTTGTACTCGGCATTGGTGAGGCCGCACCTTGAGTACTGTGTCCAGTTCTGGGCCCCTCAGTTTAAGAAAGATGTTGAATTGCTCGAACGTGTCCAGAGAAGGGCAACAAGGATGGTGAAGGGGCTGGAGCACAAGCCCTATGAGGAGAGACTGAGGGAGCTGGGGTTGTTCAGCCTGGAGAAGAGGAGGCTCAGGGGAGACCTCATTGCCCTCTACAACTACCTTAAGGGATGTTGTAGCCAGGTGGGGGCTGGTCTCTTCTCTCAGACTACCAATGACAGGACAAGAGGACACAGTCTTAAGCTGCGTCAGGGAAGGTCTAGGCTAGATATTAGGAAGAACTTTTTTACAGAGAGAGTGATTCCCCATTGGAATAGGCTACCCAGGGAGGTGGTGGAGTCACCATCATTAGAGGTGTTCAAGAAGAGGTTGGATGATGTACTCAGGGACAAGGTTTAGATTATGAGATAATATTGGGTAATAGGTTGATGATAGTCTAGGTTGTAGGTTACAGGTTGGACTTGATGATCTCTATGGTCTTTTCCAACCTTGTTAATTCTGTGATTCTGTGAAAAGTAGAGATCCAAAAAGAGACTTCAAATTTCTTTGTTGTTTTGCTGGTTGATTTTCTTTTAATATAAATTTACTGTTATTTATTTGTCTTGTTTCTAAGATGTCATTAAAATATTGCTGTATTGTATAGCAAGGAGATATTATACAAGGCGTAGCTGAAAATGACCTTACCTCACAAGATAACATGGTACCAAAAATGAGACATAATTTGAAATGTTGACAAAAAATGGGTACTTTTGCCAAACCTGAGCAACGCATTAATTCGCGATTTGCTGGTGGTTTATTTTTATTATACCTTATTTCATAGGAAGGGAAAAAATCAGAAGAAATTATTGCAAGACTGCAGAACTGAACAATCTCGAGAAGTTTAAGTTGTTTTGCTAATGGAAGTAGATTTTCTAATATCTCTTCCAACTTTCTCTTTATCTAATTAAATTCATGTGGAAACTACATAACCAATATAACTTTATACATATATACTTGTTTATATATATTATATGACTTCTTTATTGAGCCAGTATTTTAACACTTTTTGGTGTTGCTAGACCTCTGGATGCAAAACCTCACAATTTGTTATAATCTATTAGCAATAATTAACATACTACATTGTTATGTCATATACTTCAGAAATATTGACATGATAGCAATCAATAAATAAAACCTTTTTACCAACAGGATTGAGATCCTGAACTTTACACACATCGTCTTCCCTCTTCCCTCTGAAAGGCCATGGATATTTCCCATTGACCTTTCTGGCCACTCAAGCCTAATATCTGTATTTCATCTTTGACTGATCTTGTGCTTCAATCTGTGTATCACTTTTCTTCTTTGCTCACACTTGCCAACTCACACCTACTCATCTCACCCTGATCATCTTGCTTATTCAGTGTGTAATTTCCTTCCTAGACTTGGTGGCTGTGACCTCTCTCTCTGATTCAAGAACATGTTCCTAGAATCAGCTTTCTGGGTTTTTACTCTATTTCATCTTCTGTTGCTCCTTCTCTTTCAACCGCTTGCACACAAATTTCTCGTCAAGTATTCATAGCCCTGCAAACTTACTCTTACTTGATCCCTGTCCAGATGTTTAACCTTTCCATTACAAGATGGGCACATTTCTGTCAGTGATGCTCTATCATTATGACCAACTCTCTATGTTCTGAAAAGCATGTTTGAAGCTTCTCTGACTCTACACAGAAGCATGTTTGTCCACCTGTCATGTCATGAGTTTATCCTTTCATATGCCCAAATTTGATCCTACTTCTGTCATTATCCTACCACACTGCAAGTTAATAATGACTATGTAGGAGGTAAGGTAGATTCACTATTTTAGCAGTCTTCTCTGCCTCTGTACCTACAAATAACCCTCAAATCCTGTTCAGCTGTCATATCATCAAACCAGCATCATTTAACTTATTGACATCTTTATTGACGACCTAGATGAGGGAATTGAATATACCATTAGTAAATTTGCAGATGACACCAAGTTGGGGAACAGTGTCAATATCCTGGAGGGTAAGAAGATGCTGCAGAGGGACTTGGACAGGATGGGTCAACGGGCTGAGACAAATGGTATGCGATTCAACAAGGCCAAGTGCAGGGTCCTACACTTTGGCCGTGACAACCCCGTGTATCGCTACAGACTAGGGGATGAGTGGATGGAGAGTGGCCTGGCAGAGAGGGACCTGGGAGTGCTGGTTGACTTGAAAGGAAGTTGTAGTCAGCTGGGTGATGGGCTCTTCTCCCAGGCAACTAGTGACAGGATGAGAGTGCATGGCCTGAAGCTGTGCCAGTGGAGGTTTAGGTTGGATATTTGGAAGCACTTCCTCACAGAAAGGGTGATAAAACACTGGAATGGACCGGCAAGGGAGGTGGCAGAATCACCATCCCTGGAGGTATTTAAAAAGAGGTTGGATGCCACACTTAGTGGCCTGATTTAGCTGATGTCATGGTGTTAGGTCATAGGCTGGACTTGATTTCAGAGGTCTTTTCCAACCTTAATTATTATGTGATTCTGTAATCTTATAGTTTCCTGCAAAATCCAGCTCAATAAATACGTTTACCTCTTTCCATCCCTCAAAATTCTAATTTTGTAAAAGATTATTAGACTTCTACTCTTGCAACAGTTGTTTTTGGTTGTTTTTTTTAATACCAGAATTTTCTGGAGAGCAGAAATTCCTACTGCTATTCCAGTCCTGCTTGGTTATACTTTCTTTTCTTTCATTATGTTGTCTGTTTGTTTCTGAAAAGAATTATATTCCACAAGGGATTTTTTTGCCATTGCTCATCCCCACATAAATGTTGGCGTATAAACCCCATTCACGTATATCACCTTTAAATGGCAAGAAATCAGAGTTCTGAGAGGTTTCTGTATGACTGTATTCAAGGCTGTGAACAACAACAAAAAAAAGAGCAGAAATTGCTTTTAAGTGACAAATATGCAGTGGTATTTTTTCTTTGTATTTTTGACAGAATTCAGCACAATGTTGAAGGTGATGATGAGTAAGTACTTCTGGCAAAATAAAATAAAGTTCTTTTTTTAACATATTCCACAAATTTAATTAAAGAAACACTTGTAAGGATGTGGAGTCTGTTATAAAACATACCTGAATGTAACATCTCTTTAAAAATTCCACAGCTACATGAAGAGACCTGTTTGTTGTAGCACTGTTTGTCAACGGTTCTATTAAAAATGAGCAGGGGGAGGCAGATAGTTGATATGAGTCTTCATCCAGGTCAGTGCAGCAACACTTTCTCATATCTGCTCAGTGATTTATTCACAAAAAACAACTTTGCAATATACTTGCATAACATTTACCTTCAGCAGGTGAGACTTCACTTTGTCAATATTTTTTGGTATTATTATCTCTGACAGAACAATAACTGATGATTGGCAAGAAAAAAAAAACAAAACACAACAGCATACTATTTCTTGTAGAGAAGAAATGGCTTCTTTGAATGTAAGTGTTTTTATTTGATGCACCATTCCCTAGGTGCAAAATAAATATTTTAAAAGTTTGTACTGCAATCTTGCTCCCTGGGTAGTTATGTCTTACAAAAAAGTGATGGGTTGGGGGTTTTTGTGGTATTTTTCTTGGTTTTTTTGGTTGGTTGAGACCTTTTTTTCTCTTCTGTTACTATTGAATTACTTGGTCTCTTTTTAAAACCTGCTGCTTTAACTGCAATATTTTCTTCCGTTCTTTGTAAACAAGATCTGTTATGGGAGATTTTTCTTTTGCTGCTTTACTCCATTTTACTGTGAAAAGGACAGCTATGTATAGTTTTACTAGCCTACAGCGAATTTTGAAGTATTCCTTAAGTATATCATGTTGAAGCAAGAAAATAAAGGGAAGAATGTCTGATTTTATAAAAGTTAACGGACTTCCTTGACTTTTCCCAGATGCTCAATGAATAACTAAGTAGAGATGCAAATTTGCATAAATCTTAGGGGTAATTTCTGAAGAGAGAAAAAAAAAAAGTGTCTCATGTTTTTATTACATTCCCTTATTTCTATGAGTAAGATGTTAAAAATGTAAATCCTAGGTGTATTAAGCTATCCAGGGAGGAGGGGGAAATTATTGTATTCAAGAAATTTAGAGGAATCACCTTTTGGAGCTGTACTAAAACCCACTGAAAGAAATGCAAATCTATATAAAGACATTTGATGTTGAACTTGCAGAGTTCTATCATCAAATCAGTGAGTAAAGAAACTGTTTAGATAAAATTCAAGTTCTGGATCTGAGTTATTACTGGAAAGGTCTTCATTAGTATTTCTGGATAATTTTAGAAGACAATCTTCCCTTTTTCAGCATTCTTTTATTTCAGATGTGAAAGAATTGCCTTAACACAAAAATTCCTTTTTTATTCTCTTATGAATTAATTACAGTTAGCAAACGCTTATAACACGCTTCACAGCTGCTCTCACGATAATGCTGACATTGGGAATTTGGAGAAGCCAGGAAAATGTCTAAACACATTTAGTTTTAAAAAGTAAAATTACATGGATAAATAATAAATGACCAACCTCCACCCTCAAAACAAAGTAAAGTCAGGCCATATACATTCCTTTGTCAGTCTGACTTTGATAGATAAATAGTTTTAATTGGTACTTCCAAAATATGCAGACTGCTCTCATAGAAGAGAAGATATTTTGTTTCCTCTGCAGGTTATCTAGAAGTGCATATTTGAAGTATTTTCTTAATACTACAGTTCTACTACAAACCAAAGGAGCAAGAAGGTCTCCTCTCTTAGTTAGAACAAGTAGCTGACATGACAAGATCAGAGCCTGACGAAAGTTCCTCTTTCCATTTGACAGTAAATATAAACACTAAAATAATTTTTTTTCTGTTTTAAACACTGTTAAAAATAGGTTTATTAATAGGCTTTTTTCCCCACTATGTTTATGATTGACATTAACAGCAAATACTTGCAATAAATGGAATTAAAACCGGATTTAGGACTCATTTTGGCTTTTAAAGAAAAAATGAAAATAATAAAAAATTAAAAGATAAATCAACTTTTTCCATGAAGAAGGGTTATTGATCTGGAGCCTGCTCTCAAGAAGTTAACTAGTCACTGAATAAACAACCTCTCTGCTATCATTATCTGACTTCTCCTCATAGGTAAGAGATTACCCTGAACTGCTACAGCGTCTTTCCTCTTCTGCTTACTGAGTCAGAAAGGCTCAGTCACAGTACCACAACTGACTTCAGGAAAACAGCTTGCACATGTTGTAATGGATTTGGTTCCTGATCTTGTAGGCTTTTGAGTTATTGCTGTCCTGAACAACCTTCAGAACAAATTTTGATATCTGTTCTACAACAGATTTCTTAATAATGCCCTGAGTAGCTATTCAGGAGATGAAACAGAAGGTGCTCGAAAGAAATTACTCCAATTCCAACAAGGTTCAAATATTGGGGAAAAATACCCTCAACAACCCACACATGAGAAAAAAGCCAATCTCCTCGTTTCCAAAAAACCCCAACCAACCAACCGTATTTGTTTACTAAAAGATGTGTAGCTGTTTATCATTCTTAATTTCAATGAACACTATTCTTGAATTAAGGAATGTGAATTAGCAGTATGTCAACTGTCCTACTCTGTTGACTCAGATCCATTCATTCTGTAAAGTGAACCACAGCAATTTTATCTCTTAAGTGATGCCTTTGATCAGTCTGAGAAGGACACTATTTTCCCCTTAGAAGGGGAGTATCATTCTGACAGGTCTTTAAGTTATTATTTCTCCTTTTAGATGAAGCATCCCTTTTGATTATAATTAAAATCCATTGAAATTCAAAGGTACTTATGAAAGAACTTAATTTTAAAATATTTGAATCGTCTAGGTACTTCATAACTTGGAACATCAGTTCTTATACCATAGGAGACTATCCAGCATGTGTTTATCTTGTAGTTGAAATACCATCATTTGGGGGGAAAAAAAAAGTCATCAGACAAGTAGTGGAAGCAGGCACCATTCTATAATACCTCTTTTATATTGCTAAGCACTGAAATAATTTGTTAAATTCATTAGCCTTTGGAGCTGTAGACTGGAATGCTGATTCTGTTAGACCTAAAAAAAATCCCAGTGCGGCCAAGGATTTCACCTGAATAAGAAACATACTGATAAGGTCCAAGTTGGATTGCCCTTTCCCGAGTCACTTGACGTGTTTCTAAAAGTTAATTGTATTTTTCTTTCTGTAAGATCAGAGGGAAACATTGCATTGTTGTGCAAAAGCACATGGTGAACTGCAAGAACTTTTGAGCTAATAAAAGTCTCTGTTCTGATATGATCCTTAATTAAGATACTTGTCTAAAATACCATTCTGTGAGGTCTGTTTAACAGCATTTTAAAACTGGTCTTTTTGTGTCAAGTGACTGTTAAGGATTTGTGATGTCTGTGGATTGGATAATACATAGGGTATTCAGGATGGAAGATACATTCTCTGTGCAGTGATATGGATAAAGTCAATTTACAGGATAGTAGTATTCAGTAAAAAGTTTTTTCCCAGTGCAGATGTAGGACAAATGAGCATCCAACTAAGCTTAGAGA
>WEIS01012242.1:929-11496 GCA_013389965.1 Todus mexicanus
ACATTACATTTTACGCATTCCAACCAACAAGTAAGTTGCCAGAATTTTGAAGCACGCTTCCTATTTCTTACCTTTTCTGAATGCTTTGAAAATAAGCTTGATGCCTCACATGGATGTTACCAATAAAAGCATCAATAGCACAAGAGCAGGTTAATGTGGCATGAAAAAATTTTCAAGCAAACTCGGCTGAACAAGAGAAACTCCAGACAATTATATAAGCAATTCTGAGCACTCCAGACTTGTGGAAATTCATTAAGGCAGAGACAAGAGGCACAACTCAGACTAATTCCATGCTATGGCAAGAAGAGGGCCAGAGCTGCAAAAAGAGGGCCAGAAACAGACTCTAGCAATAAAGAAAGCAGGTAACTATCTTGATTAGGGATCAGAGTTTCTGGCTGCACTTCTCAACTGGAGCTCATTTCAGAAGCCTGACAAATCTGTAGGACAGAAAGTCTGGCTCCCAGGCTCAAAAGAGATTCTCTGAGCTCGTGGCTTGAAAAAAAAATTAAAATAATCAATTAGCATGACCTTCTTTACACCACAGGCTGTTACAGTTGATTCCTACTTGGAAACCAAATATCTTGGATATATAATTTCCCAAATGATATCCAGATTGAACTGGGAAACAATTTCTGCATCTTTGTTATAATAAATGTGACATTTTGTCCCAGCTGCAAATTAGTTGGAAATATAGAGACTCATTTAGCTCTGATTTCCAGCCTTTCCAAAGTACAGTTCCATTTGTACTCGAGATTTCCATCTTGTGTTTATCCATAGGATGTAAAAATAAGTACAACATGAATTCAGTTTCCTTTATTTTTATTAAAAAGTAGACTCTGACTTGATGACCATTGGAGATGCATTCTTGAAGGGTGTTTCTCCTCCATTTCCTTGGCTGTTCACTCTCCTTGCTTGTTGCAAAATCCTCTTACAGTGATTTGACGACTCAAATGAGATGTCACCAATACCGATACCAAACATCCTCCCTGTTACCACTAAATCCTCCGTTTAGCATCACTAGGGCCTTCTGGGCCAAAGCATCACACCAAATATTCACATCGAATATAAGTATTATTCAGAAAGTACCTTGCAACTAAAGAAACCTCCTTTTTATAACCAGTTTTTCTTGTTTCCAGAAAAATAATACACTAAGAAAACATGTTGTATTAGCATAACTCACTAACTAGCTCTATTATTCAGTGTAACTGCTTCATCTCTCTTATCAAGCCATTTATTTTTGCCATCCATAGTATTTATCAGGAAAACATTATAATTCTTCCCAGTTCAACACTAAAAATATTCAGAGAGGTCCTCTGCTGGTCTGGGCGGAGGATCGTGTTTCCCCACAGACACCAACTTCTGTGATCCCTTCTTAGTCAGCTCTTAACCCATTTACTGTGGGATAAAGTACCAGAGTAGTTTCGGTATTGTAAATTACGAAATCACGTGTTATTTAGACTTTCTGAAAATTTATGAAACAGGTTTGAACCTTTAAATATCAAGAATTTCCCCCAAGCCCTGAGTCCACGGCGTTCATTAAAATGCCACCTTTGCAACACCAAATGCTGTTGCTCTCTCAAATATTCATTAGCTTATAAAGGGTAGTGCTACAAAGAGCTGATAAACCAAGTACTGCTGACACCGGATCACCATCATTTTGAAAGCTTTTGATTTCGTCATCTCAAATGACACACCAGAGGTCTTAAAAATAGTTATGGCAGCAGGAGCTGACAAGGGTGGCCTGCAATACATGAATCTTAGACAAAACCACACATTTCATTCTTTACATTGATTCATATTTTAAACTCCTACTAACAAGACTTCCTTGATTATTTATTCTTTTATGTTTAGGGAATGTTATCCTCTAATAGAATCTTGAATTTATAATACACAATTCTGTGGAGAGATGATAGTTTCCTAGGATTCTTCCATAGAGACAGTGCAAACTCCGAGAAACCTGACCCAAATGAATATACATTGACAACACTTCGAATCCCGCAGCCTTGGTTGGGGAGATGAACAAAAATGAGGCATCAAGGTGAAAACCATTCCCAGAGCACAAAACTCGGAATTGACTTGAAACGCGGGGCAATTCTGCCACCTGCTGCCTGTTTCTGTGTATGGCCCACGGTAAATCCTGAATAAGCACGGAGCAAAAGAAAAATAACCACTTCAAATGCTATTTGGATTCCTGGAAGTTCACTTACGCTCTTCACACGCTTGGCACAGAGTCCCGTGGTGCTCAAACAAAAATGTCTCCGTGTCCTATCACTAACCCATAACCGGTGGACGTAACTAAGACTTACCAGTTTCCCATCACAGGATTGAAAATGATTCAGCTTTTACTCACAATTCGGGTGTCTTTTTCCAGTATCAGCTTTGGTCTGATCTCACAGTGCTTACTGTGTAGGACTCTTCTCTCAGGCAAAACCTCCAAAACTCCTCTGAAAACTTCTGAGATTTTTCCCCTCCCTCCCCAATCACTTGCAAAATTACCTGGGGAAAAGGAAAGTAATGAAAAAGGGTCAGTGTGAGACAGGTAGTTGCGCAGCTCCTCCTAGGAAAGCTGCCACACACTCAGCCTTGCTTTCCAAAAGCCTTAATTAGATTTGTATACAAATAAATGCCAAGTACTGCATTTCACCTAACAAAACACGCTTGAAGTATTTTTCATGGCAAAGGACAATTTATTAGCCTCACAGCTTTCTAGAGTGCCACACTGTCCTCCTTCCCCACATTTCATGAGGAGAAAAGACTCAAAGCAGATTGCTCATGAAGGGGACTACTTTCTCTATCAATCATAAAAGTGTAAGTACCGAGAAAGCAAAACACATTCTAAAGAAAAGCTAAATAATTTTTTTTTTAATGTCACAAAGTAGAGTTAATTTAAGCAGGTGTCCTAGGTCCTAAGGGGAAGAAAACAGTAATACTAACTAAAGTCTACTTAAAGCCAGTGCATTTATTTATAGACTTCTCATTTCTAGTGTGGGTTAATGAACCTACATTTATACAGACACTATGTCTTCCCTACTCATTTAAATGAGCTTGTTGCATGTTTCAGAAATGAAGTAAAAATAACAAATGCTATTATTCTAGTGCATCCAAACCCGGGCTGAACTCTTGGGCAAATTCAAGCTTGTCTATACTCAGCACCACCTTTTTACAGGATTTCATTCCAACTGAAAGGACACTTCTGCTGTATTTCCACCTAGAAGAAAGCTACAAAAGTCATTTGAGGAAAAAGAAAACATGTCATCAAAGTACTTGAAATGCCATTTATGAAGCGCAATATACCATGAAAGTGATTTATTTCTGTAACGCTGTTTTTGATGGATACACTCTTTGGTTATCTGCTATTGCAGTAAAAATAATATTGGTCTAACAATGAAGAAGGGAGGGTATTTTAACACTTGTGTCTCATTGCAATGCTCCAACGCTTTAGCACAATATAAAAGAACATCAAGATTCTTTCTAAGTCCTGACTCCAATTTCTAAGTTTTGCTGTACGGAAAGATAAAAAGTCTGTGCTCTCATCAAGAAATAAGATTTAAGAACAGGCTTGCAATAAGAGAGCTCAACTATCTCTCAGAGCTCTAATTCTGTCCCCTCGATGTAGATGAATGTCTCTAACCAGCTGCATAATTCTACCCAAAAGGTGCTCTCCTAATACAACAATTGCAAGCACACTTTAAAGTTACTTGTCTGCAAAAAAAAAAAAGACTGTTGGTATTTTTATTTGGGGTTGGTTTTAAACACCTAATTGTGCAATGCAGTAGCTGTACGCCAGTTTTCTTCAGAGGATCCATCAGAGGAGCCTTCTCTGAGGCGAACGGTTCACCCTCAGCTTTCACACCCCATCTCTCTGGGCTCAGCAACATCAAACCCTCACCAGGATTTCCATCCCCACGTCCAACAGTCCTGTGGCAGCAACCTGGCCCCAGAAAAAACACAACATTTCCCCGTTGTAGGCCACGGAAGAAATAAAAGATAAGCAAGCGATAACAAAAGGCACCACAAAATGGCGGGCGCACGCTCGGGTGCAAGAGCCTCACACCTGCGCGCCCTCACGGAGAGGGGAAAGATACCACCTAAGACTCGGGAACCCATTTCAGGAGAAACCCCTGACCTTGCAATCAACGTTTTAAGAATAAAAAGATGGAAAGCAGAAAGTTAGGGGTTATAAGTTCTTGTTGGGTTGCAGGGTATGAGTAACTCACCCTCCACTGACGCCCTGTTTGCAGGGAGGCTCCCCCAGACAAGGCGCTCCCGCCAAAATGGACCCCAAAGGTTCCCTGCTCCCCTCAGGGCTTCCTCTGCACAAGAGCAGTGTTTGAAAGATGGTTGTTCTCGTTAAGCCCCATCACAAGCAAACTGTAACAGGTCATCATCCCCAAGGAGAGACAGGAGAACTATCTCGTGACTCCCTTGATCGGAAAAAAGATCATAATTAATTCGTTATTCCCCTACTAACACAGATGAGCAGCGCCATTTGCTCAGCGCCTCCGTGCAGCCCTCACCCTCGCCTCATGTAAACATGTCCCAGCCTCTCCTCACACTTCCCCATAAGCAAGAAAAATACAAAAAAAAAACCCAAACCCAAAACCCAATTAACCCCCAGAACATCACAACAACACTCACCTCTCACTAAATTTCTAGCAGGTATTACAAACCACTCACTAGCTTTCCCCCTCACAAGAGCACCATATATATACCCTACCTTTCCCTCAGGGTATGAGCTGATTAAATAAATGTATCCATGTGGTCTCATCATTAATGAGAATATCTCTAGCTGATTTAATTAACTAATTTAGGCATTGTCTTATAAAAACCTCCAGTGGAGAGTGGTGGGGCTTGAGGAAAGGTGTGGTGGGGTTGCTTGAGCATGTTGGAATTTTATTGGAATGTTATTAGAATTTTATGGGAATTTTATGAGAGTCTTATTGGAATAATCTCCTAAGGGAAGTGGTGGGTTCCCCTACATTAGATAGTTTGAAGACTCACCTTGACTAGGGTGCTGAGTCATCTCATTTAAACTATGAAGGATGNTTCCAGCTTTCGTCCTCCTGAGGGCAGCCGAGCCCAGCTGAGAGGGGCGGAACCGCGGATGGTGCCTCCTCCTTTCCTCTTTCTCATGAGTCGGGGAGCGGCCTTAGCTGCGGACTGGGATATACTGGGAGCTGCTGGTGTTCTGAGCGGGGTCGGGAGAAGCAGCTGCTGGGAAGGTGAGGGGACTTNTGGGGGGGGCTCTGGAGTTAAGGGGGGCTCTGAGCACTTCTGGGGTTAGGAAAAGACAAAAATAATCCAAGGCAGTTCAGAAAGCCCAGGGGTGGAGGTTGTGCAGTTGTGCTGGTAATACCAAACTGTGGCATTCCTTCAATATTTTAAAAAAACCCTCGCTTTTCTGCTGTTAGTCATGCTAATGCTCTGCTCGCAACCCCAAATTCACAGGTATTCCAGTTGTAACAGTGGTTTTTTTCACCCAGGTGAAGGGGAAATGCACAGGAGTAAGGGGAAGGAGGAGTTTAAAAACCTAGAAGAAGGGTGTAAAAACCTCGAAGGCTTTTTGCTTATCAGCCTCTACCAGTTTGCTTCTGCGATTAGCTCCTTGCTGTGGGAGGGATGCTTGGAGAGCAGGTTCACGCTCCCTTGGTGGAGCCTCATGGGCAAAGTCCTCTCTGGGCCGCTGCCAGGAACTGGAGGCTATAGTGCCTGCGGTCAAACAATAAGGAGGAGTTTGATCCTGTGGTGATAGACCTGGTTTGCTGCCCGCTTTCAGGTGCCACATCAACCAAGCATGTCCACCCAAATGTTCGAGGGGAAAGGGCACGCAGCTGTCTATCAGAAATACAGGTTTGCACCAGGGAAGGAGCTCCAGCAAGCCATCCTCACCTACCTGAAGGAGAAGGTGAGTGGGGTATGGCCAGGCTCTCGGAAAAACAAAGTATTGGCAGGGGTATTTGTGGTTAGGAGTGTTATTTATTTATCCCGCTGGGAGTGTTACCTAGGTTGGTGGCATGGGGAAGTACAAATCATCATGGTTCAGAGCAAGATTTGGGCACAGAAGAGCCTTTCCAAGGATTGTACCACGCTGAGGCTGTTCCTCTGTGGACACTGGAGGGAGGAATGGGGTAAAAAGAACAGGAATTGGGTGGGTGCCTGCTGAGATGCATCCGTTCCTCCCTGCAGAGGACAAACCCTGCTGAGCTGGTGGTGGACGTTGGCTGTGGGACTGGACAAGGCACCCGCTTCCTTGCAGAGCACTTCAAGAAGGTGGTGGGAACAGACATCAGCGAAGCACAGATCCAGGAGGCCAAGGAAGCGCCCTCCACGCCCAACGTCTCCTACCTGTGAGTGTTGGGGCAATGCGCTTTTGGGTCTTCACGGTGGAGGTGGTGTTTTGTGAGTGTTCTCGGAGCCAGTTACCACCAAAAGAAATCCCATTTGATGGGATTGCTGGTGTGAGCGGGCATAACCCTTGACTGACAGCAGCCACGGTCTTGCATCCCAACCGGTCAGCGAGTCCAAAAAATGCCCCCTGACTTCATGTCCTACTTCCTCATTTCCCTGTCGCACTCTGCCTTTTTTTCCTTCCGCCTTCCAGTGTGTGCCCTGCTGAGAAGCTGCCCTTGGAGGATGCCTCGGTGGACGTCCTGGCTTCCTTTACAGCTGCGCACTGGTTTGACATCGAGAAGTTCATGAAAGAAGCAAACCGGGTGCTTAAGCCGGGTGGTTGCGTGGCCATCAGCACCTACACCGTGGACATGAGCGTGTGTTATGGAAACTGCTCCGAAAAGCTGACCCAAGTCTTCAAGGAGGTGAGATGATGAAACCTGAACCTCGGGGCTTCTCCTCCTGGTCTGAGCAGGGGGAAATGTGTAATATTTGGATGCAGAGAGGAAACCAACAAGCTTGAGGGGGGTATGACTGGAGGACTCCTATTGCAGGGCGGAGCAGAGGGATGGTTAAATACAGAGACAAGGCTGAGGTGGGGTTTAGTGGCTCCCGCGTGGTGCTAGGGATGGTTGGATGAGAAGAGGGATGTTAGGATTAATCGGGCAGACTCTGGTCTGGTGAGAAGGGCTGCAGAGTGGATTTGGGGGGCTGATATCGTCAGAGACTTCTCCTGTTGCCCTGATCTCTGTGAAAAGAATGGGGAGGAGAAACTGTTTGGAAAGAGATTTTCTTCAGTGATGTTTCTTGTCAAAGAATATTTTAACAACTCAATAGAAGGAGACTTTGCACTATGAGTAAGAGTAGCTTAGGGCCCTTATCTCTCTAATAAAATAGGATCCTTAAATTCTTGACACTAGGGTGAGATTTTGAAGTATTTTAATGCAGGGTATATTTAAAGAAAAAAGTATGTGTATGAATAACATGTCAGATCTAGGGCTAAGCAAACGTGAGTTAAGTGGAAACTGAGAGCTTCAAGTGAGTATGTGTTTGTTTCGTTTTGGTTTTGTTTTACAGTGCTGGAACCAGATTTTAAAATACTCCCATGAAAGAATAAAGTTCGTCTTGGACGACTACAAAGCAATCTTTGAGGCCTTGCCGTTTCCAGACAAGAAGAGGTGAACCCCCTGGGTCTGAGGGCTGCACGGATCCTTCCTGCTCAAGGCAGACTTGGATTAGATTTTTATTTTGTTTAGTTGGTGGTTTATAATAATCTGAAGCTTCTGGGCAGATCACTTAATAGATGTGAGTGAGAGAGCGCCTGTCCCAGACCTCCAGGGAGCTAAGGCAAGGGACAGGGGCTGTCTCCACAGGCAAAAAGGGTTCGTCAGCAGTGGTGTTGATGTCCCACCTGCTGGAGGGGAAGGGCCTCTGCAGGTAGGGTTGTAGTGAAAGGACTGTTCAAGTTACAGATTGCTAGATGATCCCTGGGACCACGTCTGCGTCTCCAGTAGTGCATCAGAGCTGCTGACCCACCAAGTGTTGCAATTCAGATGTTGCTTCAATCTGTTGGACCTTTGATGGTGTTGAGTATCTTACTGACCACTACCTTAATCTGTTGTCCTTGTTCCACTGCTTTTGAGATTTAACCTGTCAATGCTCCTTTCTTACCATCTTCCCCTCTAGAATCACCAATATCTATGACAACATTCCCATGACTGTTGCTGGGGTGGTTGGTTACATGGAATCTGCCTCTCCATATCAAGTCTACAAGAAGGAAGACCCCGAAGCTGCAAAATCCCTCCTCCAAGAGACTAAAAAGAGGTGAGAAAAGCACTTGGGAAAGCAAGCTGGATATGGAGGACTTGTCCTAGAGTTCGTGAAGAGTGGGAGTTGTGGGGACCCCTTAAAAGCTAGTGAGCTGTGCAGTGATGTGCTCCTGCCTCCCCCCTCCCTGGGTGTGGATGGATCCTTGTCAGAGCAAGTTCTTACACAAGATCATGTCCAGGCAGGTTTGGAATCTCTCCAGAGAAGGAGACTCCACAACCTCTCTGGGCAGCCTGGGCCGGGCTCCAACACCCTCACACCAAAGAAGCTTCTCCTTTTGTTTAGGTGAAACTGTTAAGATGTTTTAGTTTGTGCCCGTTCCCCTTGTTCTGTCTCTGGGTACCACNTGGATGTTGCCCCGCATCAAGTGGGATTTGGCTGGGTAGAGTGAGACTCTTCCTCTGCTTCTTGTTTCAGGATGCTGGAGATCATGGGAGTTTCTGATGGCGAAACCCCAGTGGAGTTCCGGGTGAGGCACGTCTGTGTGCTGGGGCACAAGGGGCCGTGAGCTGAGAGGAGATGCTTCTGATCGTGTTCTGCAAGGGAAGGAGAAAACTGCTTGACACCTAATAACCCACTTATAACTAGTCTAACTCCTTGAGAAGATGGATGCTGATTTCCGTGATGAAAATTCTGATCTTGTGTGGAAAGTGGGCAGAGGTTTCTGCCTGCTCTTGATTCCTGTCCACCTTGGTGCTCTGGCCTGCCCGGTGCTGTGCCCTCAGTGCTGGAAGGTCCATTTTCAGATTGGTGGTGGTTGCATTGCATATGAGGATGAGAATCACAGTCACAGCTTAGAAACCGGCTGCATTTATTACAGAATTAATAATAACAAAAAAAAAAGAGAAAAAGTTGCTTGTGATTCATCTTTTTAAGGGAGGCCGTAGAGCAGGCTGCTGGGCTGGGGGTGACTGCACTTCACGGCTGTGGCTCACCTAGGCCCTCAGTGTTCTTCTGCTTCATGAGGTACGTGAGTTCTGGGTAGAAAGGGCCGTTGCCCCTTTTCCTGCCCAGGTGAAGCTGGGAGCTGTGTGCTGTCTCTGAAGACCGAGCTGGAAAGGAGCTGTTCTCACTTGCAAAGTCACCCTATCCCTGGTGCTTTGCTGGCTGGTGCAGGTCCATCAGCAGCCTATCTGCCCCGGGATTGCCCAGTGGTGTTTGGCAACCTCATGAGGTTCCCACTCTCAGCACAGCTCGGGAGCCTTTCTGGGATCGCTGCTGCAGGGGAGCAGGTTTGTGCTCCCCTCACTCCCAGCCTGCTATCGCTCGCCCACGTTGCGAAGGGAAGATTAGAGGCCGTATTTCAGGGAGGGGCAGATGGAGGGTTCAAAGCTGGGCACAGCCTGGCACAGGTCCCCTCCCCTCCTGTTTGCTTTCCAACTATTTCAAGTCCAGGCCCAGCCTCTGAGAGGACCTTTCCTGTAATTCCTGCCCTTGGCAAGAAAGCTGTGGCCTTGCTCTGTTACACCTTGGTGAATTGTTAATAAAGGCAGAGGTGATACCTCAGCTCTCTGCCCCAGAGACAGCACCTGGAGGGAGCTTCAAGGGGCTGGAGGTGCTTCAGTTGTGGTGCTGAGGGTCTCAGGTATGGTCCTGCCGTGGGTTTAGAGAATGAACCTCCTTAACCCTGGGTGTATCTCCACTGGAGTCACTGAGTGCTGGCTCAGCTTGGCCAGGGTGAGAAGCAAAGGCATTGACCCTGCTTGGTGACTCCCAGGAGGATGGTGAGGTCCCAGGAAGACAGCTATGGGAAGGAAAGCCCATCACTGATGCGAGGCTGGTCTCTGCATCTGTGGTAATGTGTTGAAGACCTCGCTGAGTAGTGATGCTGGATCAAGCCCTGCTGCCAGTCACTGGTGAAGAAAACTGGTTGTGTTTGATTGAGCAGCAGCTATGAAGCGTCCCTTGCTGGGTGAGGGTGGGGCTGGTGGCTTGTCATCTCCTGAAAGAGCACTAGAGGTCTCTCCCTGCCTGGGACTGCTCTGGATGACAGGGCTATTGGGAATTTGGTGGCCTACAAGGCTGCCCCGACAGGGGAAGCCCCAGATCAGTTGGCAAGGTTTGTCCTGGTGAGGTGTGTCCTGGTAATAGGGGCAGGGAGATGTCCTCCAGGAGGGGACATCCTGTGTCCCTACAGTGCTGGCACAAAAGCTTTGGGTGAAAAACCACTTGTTTTGGTTTTTCCCTCGCTTGCCATTTAAACCAGTTTGTTTCAATCTGCTCACTCATGAACGTTCCTTCCCTGGCATCGTTGGGAAGCTTGACCCATCCTCCAGGATGACAGAGTGGGTGACGAGCCGTGTTGTAACACTGGTGTCCTGGTTTGGGTTAGAACAGAACAATTCTGTTC
>WEIS01012250.1:1888-13628 GCA_013389965.1 Todus mexicanus
GGATGATGGTTTCAGAGAAGCATATCCTTTCAGCTGTTTGCCATGAGGAATGTTGGCTTCACTACAGAATCTGTGCTAGCTATTGCTATCAGCACTGGTTAGCGAGGTTTTTTCAGCGGGGTTGCATATGAAAATGTCTCTGAGGCTGTTTTTCACATAACAGGCTTAAATAAAGTTTAGCTTATGTGATCTGCACTTTCAGAGCATGAAGATGCTTGCACAATTCTTGGCCAGCTTTTCTTTCATGCGCTAGTGGGGTATCGTGCATCTTCATAACTGAAGAGTTCTTTATGATCTCTCTGAACAATTTTGGTAAAAGCCAGCTGGAAGTCCACACAAACCCTGGATAAAAAGATGCCTTGTCCTTCAGCCCTTTACAGTCTTGCACTATAATATGCTCAGTACTTGGTCTTGGCAGATTTGTAGACTTCGTCTCACTGAAAGCTGTAGATAGAAGTTGCTTATAGGAAGACTTTCAGAACTGGATTTGTCCTTTGCCAAAATGGAGGGTCAACAGAAACAGTCTGAGAGATCATATGCCTGATTCTGCTATAGATGATAAGGATGCTTTGCAAAGTCAGACCTGCCCTCAGCTGAGGACAACTTTTACTGGACTGTGATGATCGAGAGACATTACTTCATTACTGTCAAGGCTTTCCAGGGTTTTGCAGTAGGTTAGATTGGTGACTTGTCTTGGTAAATGAAAGTAATATTTTTAATAGCTGCTTGCTTTTGCATCAGTCTGGTGAGGTGAGGTTTAATCTGTCTTAAATTTTCACTGATTGTGCAAGATCAATATAATTGGAGCAGCTTCTTTCCACCTCCTTGTTGAAGTCTTGTGATGTTCAGTTTCCTGCAGCCTGGATACTTAAAGGATTTTAAGATCTCTCTTACCACAAGCCTATTGCTTAAAGGCTGATGGGCAGTTGTAAGAGAATTGATAGGTGAGATAAGCTGCTGCGCAATGCTTATGTGTATTTCAGAGCTTTAACTGCTCTAAGTGCAAACTGCAGAAATATACTTAACGTGCTTAAGTATGACTAAGTGGGATACTGAAGTATCTCTGCATCAGAGTACTGTCCTGGGCACATTACTCATGCTGGAGCTTGGCCTTAGAATATTTATCTAGGAGAGTGTAGCTACATACAGAGTGACTAACACTGGCACATCTTTGCTGCAGGCAGCGTAATCCTTAAACAACTGACTGGAGTCAAGATAAGCTGAGGATTTTACTTCCTTGGTCCATAGGATGTTCAGGGACACCACTTTATGCTCTCTGAAGGGAGCAAGCAGTGAATGCACCTTGTCCACAGGTTTAGCTTTGAGGGCAACAGGAACCCATAGGTATCCCTTATCTATCATTATGGATGGAGTCACAGGGATTCCTGCCTTGGTTTTAGCCTTTAATGAATGACATATCAATGAAACTGTACTGTTTGCCTCTGTAAAAGCCATGTGAAGATTTGACTTACTTCAGGTAACTTCTAGCTGGGTTATCCAAAGGCAGGTTTGGGGTCTCTTTCCTCTCAAAGAAGCCAGTTCTGACCTGAAGAGGCAGGCTGTGGTAAGAGGTGTGCTTGAAAACTTTTGTCTTTGTTTAAACTCCAGTGGTGAGGCTTTGAAAACTCTACTAATTTGCTCTCTAACAACATCCGGTGGTATGTGTTGCACCACTGTGTCTATTCCACTGGATGAGAGTAACTTATAGCTGGAAACTGAGCAGTAGGTAAACATGAAGGGATTGGTGCTTGCAGAGATCCTGGATTTTCTATTCTCATCAAGGTGGTAACAGTGGTCAGTCACTGCTGTATAGCTTAGCTGCTGTAGTTGGAGAAATTGCTCCCCAGTTAGCTCTGTGGGGTAAGACTTTAGGTTTCACCTGGGATATTTGATTTGAAAAGCACTATGTAGGAACAGAATTGCCAAAACTTTCCGATTCATGCACTTAACCTAAGATTAGAAACCATGCGACAATGTTGACGTCTGAGTCTCTTCTAAAAGAGCTGCAAATGCTTATTATAGGTTGTGTTTGACAGCTCTCCTCAAGCCGCTAGCAAAGCCCATCTGCAAAGGACTTCTGTGAAAGAAGACAAAAAGCCAGTCAAGCACCATCTAGTGTGGGACACGGCTGCTGACTTCAACTGGCTGTAAAGTAACTGCCTGGGGTGAAGCCGTCTGCTTTTTCCCATGCTAGATGAGCAGTGTCTCTTCTCAGTGTCTCTTCTATCTGACATAATAGTTGCTGTTCAAAACCCTCTGCAGTGAGCTGTGTATGGCTTGAGCAGAACCATCTCTAATCTTTGTGCAGAGCTTCCCAGTACAGAGATGTTGGGCTGATACAGGATAAATAGTGCTACTAGTCTCACATAGATTCTTTGAAAAGCTTTACAGTCAAGTGTTCAAATCCACAATGTACCGAGGGCTAATTTACAAGGTTACAAGCATCAGTTGGCAGCTCTCACAGCCTTTAAGTAGTATCTACTTCTACAGGAATCTATTTCAGGTCTCTTTGGGAAGTGCACTTGCAGAAACTGTCTGAAATTATACCATAAACTGCTGTGTTGCTTTGGCTATAAGTACCACCTCATAGATGAGGGAAGAGAACAGGAAGAAAGCATCTACTGCTCTTGTCTTGCTAAGCAAGCCTAGATAGATAGTTATTTTTATAGAAATTCTGGTTTTTAGGAGAGTATAGGGTGATCAGGGACTTGTGGATATGACACATGAGAACTGGCATGGGGAAGAAGGTCCAACTCAGTGAGTAGGTAATGTCAGAGCACAAAGACAAGGTTTATGAATTATGGGCTTAAGTAGTAAATAGGAGTCCTGAGCTGTCTGCATTTCTGTGAACAGGGAGGAATATGATCTCTGCTTCATGTGGTCTCAAGAAGTCAAAAGGAATAATTGCAGGAAGCCCTTAAAAACACAACAGGGAAGGAGTTGCTAATCTCTCGGGATCCAAGGTGATGTCAGCAGCTCTCAGGCTGCTTTTTGGTAACTGCTCTGTGTAGCAGTGACCACAGCTCCTTAATTGGAAGCATTTCTCCTGAGACTGTTGTTCTCCTAAACAATAAGTCATTTGCTCTTTCCTGTTGAGAGCTGCTGTAATTATCTTTCTGAAGGCATCGGCTTGGTCTGTCCCTTGTGGAGTGCCCAGGTGACTGCCCTGCCACCACCATTTCCCGTTAAACCCCTGGCTGCTCGGCTTGTACTAAAACCCGAAAACTAAGCCTTTAATGCCTTCCAGCTAATAGCTGTGCTTCCCCTGTGGCTCTTTTGAGGGCCAGTAAGCCAGAAAAAGAAAAACAATTTGCTTTGTCACCTGGCTTTAGTGTGCCCTTGATAAATGTAATTGATAAACTCCACCCTCCTGCGCTGAAAGGGATTTATTATGAAGTGGAGTTTGCCAATTCTGACAGGCCCTTTTAAAACTGTCCTAGCTTTACCTAACTCTGCTTGAGAAGCAAAATCACCGTGTACCATGCTTCACTTAACTTGGAAAGGCAGTTTTACGTAAAATTGTTCCAACCAGCAAGTCTTGGAGCGTTTGGGCTTCTAGAGCTCGCTGTGAATCCTGTTGTTTCTGCCACTGGCTTATACAGTAAAGTGCTTACACAAGTTCATGTGGCTCAACCCAGCAGGCTTCAGTGTTTCAATTAAAACAGATTTATAACACTTTACAGGTTCTGGAGGTCAACTTGGTCGGATAGCAACATGCTGTACCAATCTGGCTGAGGCACAAGGCCTCTGTATTTGGTGAGAAGCATTTGTGCATGTAACATTTCAACACAGAGGAATGTCGGGGGTTTGGTTTCTGCTGCCACTATCAGTGCTGAGTTCTCAGCTTTGAGAGTGTATCGCCTCTTGTGTAAGGCTGCAAAGATCAACGCTGCCAGTGCAGACGTAGCAAAAACAATTTCCTATTTGTTACTGTGTTTGGTAGTGAGGGCGAGAGTTGTTGTGGGAGTGCGTATCTGTTCTCAAAGCTTCGTTAACACAGCAGGGATAAGCGATTAAATTACTGCCTCTTTCAGGTACATTCCACCCCTGATCTGGGGAAAGAGTGGACATATCCAGACTGCCCTCTATGGAAAGATGGGGAGAGTGAGATCACCACATCCATATGGACATCGCAAGTACCTCACCATGCCGGACGGAGCGACAGCCACCTTTGATCTCTTTGAGCCGCAGTCCGAGCACTGCATTGGAGGTCAGTCAAACAGCCACTGGCTGCCTGTGACTACTAACCTTGATTCTGTGCTCTAGGAGATGGATGGGGGTGCTGCTACTTGATTTATAAGAGAGGACAGATGTTCATTCTGGTGATGGAAGAGGGCTGCTGAGCAATACTAACTGATGTGTGGAGGCTGTGAGGTGGTCGTGCTGTATACCTGCATCTCAGACAGCAGGAGAGACCCTACTAGGCTAATTAACTGTTTGTTAAAGGGACAGAAGAAATGTTCTATAACCTGTGCCTCAGCTGAGATGCTGGCAATGAGAATCTGGTGGTAAGACTTGGTTGAAGTGCCCTTTGTCTCTTAAGGCTGTGGGATCACAGAACTACATTGGGTTCTTCATTGCCCTGAGTGTATTGAAAAGTAAGTAGACTTATCTCCTCCTTAGAAGCAGATTCTTTGTTGTCTGTACTAACAGTAGGTGTTTCAAGATCTGCATGGAAATAAATTCTGTGTGCGCAGAGTATGAAGCAGTCTAAACATCAAAAGAACTTCATGAAAAAGCAGAAAATCATGGTGATTGATTGCAACATTCTGTGTATATTCAGTGTGTCTGCTTTCAAACTCACTGTTACTACTAGTGAGAGGAACACTTAAACATGAGTTACTGTGGCTGGATTTCAGAAGCACAATTTACCCCTGCAGCAGCTGATTTCATTGTAAGCCCATGACACCCATTTGGCCCTCGGAGAAAGCCTTTCCTTAACTGAGTCTTGTGATCCTCAGGGTATAATGCTGCGCTGGAACAGCTACTGTTATCTTTCTCACTGAAAAAAAGTCTGAGCAGTGCTTTCCTAATGAGGGAAAAATTCAGTGGCTAGAGCTGCTAATGTCAGAGGTTCGCACATAAAAGTCTGAATTAATTTGAAGTGGGTGTGCTAATCCTCAGTGTAATTTACTGTGCTTATTTGAATTGCTACAATTACTTTCTTAGTTGATGAAATGATACCTTGTTAAACTAGTGAACAGTGTCAGCAGATCAAATATCATTAGATTAGCCACAAAGCAGATGATGGCTAATGTTGGCTGATCAGAATGTCTGTGCGTAGCAAAGCTGCATCTTGAGGATCTGCGTTACACCCAACTCTGGAAGGAAAACAAGGGGGGGAAAAATAGCATAGCCAGGCTACTTGGTACATGACGGAGCAGTGGGCTCCAGAGCTTCCACACCCTTAGCAGTCACAACACGCTGTCAGAAGGCAGAACATGCGTAATGTCAAAAACATCCTTCAAAGGGAAGAATTTACTCTTGGTCTCTAGGCAGTGCCTGTAGAACTGTTTGGGCAGCTTTCTCTGAAGTTAGAAGAACTGTTTGTCTCCTGTAACATGAATTACTCTTCCCCATCTGTAGCTCTAGAGCTAGAGCTGCTAGTCTCCTGTCCCATACTGGATTTTTGGCAGACTAGTAGGATTTTTATCTTGCTTCTGGTAGATGGTTTCCCATGGATGTGAGATGAAAACCTTCTGAATCTCTTAATTTGCATGAAGTGACATTTACTTAACTTCTCTCTTTCTGTGCACAGAGGATGTCACGATGGTGATCTGCCCTGGGATTGCTAACCACAGTGAGAAGCAGTATATCCGCACTTTTGTTGACTACGCGCAGAAAAATGGGTACAGATGTGCTGTCCTGAATCACTTGGGAGCTTTACCAAACATTGAGCTCACCTCCCCGCGAATGTTCACATACGGTAGGTACTTTACAGCAGCTACAGAAGTGGTAGTGCTTAATTGCCTTGGTTTGGGGCTTGCACCTTGAGGATAAGGAAACCTTTCTTAATGTAGAAATGGAAAGGAATAAAGGATTTGAAATGGTGTTAAAGGTGACTCCAGCTATTCCTAACTGCCCTGCCGGAGAGTAACATGATCTTGGTAGAATGTGGCCTTCTTGTCTGTGATCTGATCCCCTTGTTCCTGAGCACGCTCTCAAACCCTCATCTCCCTCTTTACTGCAAACATTTTATAGATACATTATGTCAGGAGTCAGTTGCAGGTTTAGCAGGCTTCTAAGTTTCTTTTTCTTTTTAAAAGGCGGCTAAGATGCTTACTGTTAAGAGTTTGGATTAACAGTTTAAATGTTTATCTTGAACAGTTAAATTGTCCAAACAGAAATGTTGTGCTTTGAGATTGAGTCTGGCTGGCAAATAGGCAGTAATGCTTTGTTGCTTGGTTTATAGTTATTAAAATCTACACCTCAGTGGAAAACATCTCAGGAACACCAAGTACTTCAATTTGAGGCTCTAGGCTGTTAATGGCTTCAGGCCTACCATGTCTTGGGAGCTAAGCATGGTCTCTTTAAAGCATTTGTTTTTTTTTTTTTTTTTTTTGATAAAAGTTGCAAGCGTTCTTCCGTGGAGCTTTGCTTTAGGCCTGAGGGAGTTATTCTGTAGTACATCACTGGAGACATACCTTTCAGAGTCTTTTATAGCCTTGGAAAACACAAGGAATGGCTAGCACTTCCTCTGAGGAAGGCAGTAAATCACTTGGCAGAGTTGCTTGTTAAGTGGAGTGCCAGTAAGACCATGAGCAGATTTTACTCTGCCTCCAACCCAAATATCCCAGTGTCTGTCTAGCTTTTGCTGGATTCCTGACATATTTGTTGAGGAGTAAGTAGCCTAAACTTGGGATTTGCTGAATCCTCCAGCCTTCATATCAAGCTTGACCTTTTGCTATTCTAGCTTTGGATTTCTGAAATAGTTGCCAGCTGCCCTCAAGTCATGAAGGTCAAGGTTTAAAGTATTTTGACTGCTGGCTTCTTCCAGAGAAAACTAGAGCAATGATGCATTTGTCATCTTGGGGAAAATTGCTCATTAAGAATGTTCACAAGGAAGCGCCCAAGCCCTGCTGAAATGCTCAGCCAGAAGTTTGCTGTTTCACTGAAGTAAATGCCCTGGTGCTCAGTCTACTCCAGAGCTGGCTAAAATCTGTCTGATATCTAGCAAGGATGCTACAGCTGGAGTGAGGGCACTGGAGCTGTATTAGGTTGGTACAGGGTAGAATCCCAGCTCCTAGAATTTATCTTCCTGGGCAAGTTCCACAGGATAGAGCTGAGTTTGTGACTTTAGACAGGAATAAACAGCTGAAGTTTTATTTCTGTTGTTCCTGTGATGCCTTCTATGTGGATTGTGACTTGGTCTAGGTGATCCTGCTCTGGCAGGGGGATTGGATTTGAGGTCCCTTCCAATCCCTAACATTCTGTGATTCTGTGGATTGCAGTCTTAAATGGGATGGTTAATAAAGCACATAGGCAGTTGATAACAAGGTGCTAATGCCATCAGTTCTGCAGCTGCTTCTGTTCGTGTTTCCTTTTCCCAAACTCAAAGGCAGGAGAAACAGCTGCACGTACTTGGGTGTTGCATGTGTGGAGGCCTTCAAGTCTGTCAAACAACCTGAAAACCCCAGTACTGCCAGAAGCTGGATCCTGTGGTGCCTGCAGCCTGTGGGATTCTAATGGGTGTTTGCCGAGAGCGAACAGATCTGTAGAGAGGCACTTACCTCTTCAAGAGAGATACTCATATGTCTTCTGGAAAGCTGCAGTAACTTCACCTCTTCAGTGGTGAAAAAGGACTGGTTGCCTCTGCTTAAACCCTTCCCTCTGGTTCCAGAGAGCACCTGCTTAGTCAGGCTCTGCAATGGTCCACCGAGAGCTCTGTCCTGGACAAGACAACTCTGCATTTCCATCCCCTCCCTGCATCAGCATGGATTTAAGGATCCATGGCAGTCTTCCTAAAAACAAAGCAGCAAGCTGCTTTCCAAACACCCTGCTTAGTTTAGAAGTGGCAAACTGCCTCAAGGTAATGATGCGTGTGGTTCTTAAATAGTAATGTCAATCACAGAGTTTTTTGGACTCTGCCTTTTAAGCTGCTTTAGAAAGGAAGAGTTTCAATTGTCAGATTAGCTGTTGCCATGATCTTTAAGCAAGTTCATTTCGTTGGCACTCTGTCAGAACTAAGCATGAGCTAAGGTCCACAGGACTCGTAAAACAGAGACATGAACACTTGTGAATCAGAGCTCTTAAAACGTTAAGGTTATTGAAAAGTCAGAAAGGGTAGACAGCTGAACTTAAAGCACCCAACTGAAGCATGAAGTAGGAATCTAGGTCTGTTACAAGATGATTCTTGACTTTGTCCTTCTTTTTAGGTTGCACCTGGGAATTTGGTGCCATGGTTAATTACATCAAGAAGACCTACCCTCAGACCCAGCTGGTTGTCGTGGGCTTCAGTCTGGGTGGAAACATTGTCTGCAAATATATGGGAGAGAGCCAGGCCAACCAGGAGCGAGTCCTGTGCTGTGTCAGCGTGTGCCAGGGGTACAGTGCTCTGAGGTAGGTCTGGAGACTTCTCCATGCTGGTCTCTTCTGGGGGTGCAGGAGTGGGCAGATCTTAGGCAGGGTGCACATGGAAGGGCAAAGTGTGTTATCCCTTGAGTTGAACTGGACTGACAGTCTGCAGGATGTCACCCTCCTGAAGGTGCAGGCAAAGCTTTGTCAATTTGTCAGGACAAATAAGCTGTCAATGATGCAAGTAAGTTTCTGCACCTGGCCAGGTACATGCTGGCAGCTTCTGGTCTGTGCATGTGAACTGGCCAGACTCAGTATCATGGGAAAATTGCTACAGCGTCCCGAGGAGGAGGTGTTCCCTGTGCAGCCCTGGGGTGATTAACCAGGCAGGTTAGGCAGCATGAGAAACTGCGGAGATGATGCCAGGTTTGCAAGCAATAGTTTACACTTTCTCATCACTCTGAGAAGTGTTCCTTGGTTCGTAATGGCTTTTCTGGTTTCAGTGCAACATTTAATCTGACAGCCCTTACCTGGGGAGACTGGAAAGAGACACAGCTCGTACAGGGTCAGTCCATGCTCCCCTCAGTGTGTCACTGAAACGTTGCTGGGGGTGGATGAGGAGATGAAGAGGCACTTTAAACCACACTGTACAGGGGAGGAGAAGGCTTACAGTCCTGAAGTCTGCCTAAAATGTTAACCTATGGTTCCCCAGCTGGAAGCCAGGGCTGTAGCACTTCAGAAGAGCTGTAAGGGCTCCACCTACTGCTAACATTCCATTTGCTGGAGCGTCTGTGCATGGCACTGCTGCTGGAAAACCAGTGGCTCAATGGATGTGCAGTAACTTCCCATGTATGCAGTTAATGAAGATTAAAACAGTGTAACTGGCTAAGCTGCTGCTTTCAACTTTTACTGTCTGTATTTATGGACAACTCCTGATGTGTAGCTGACTCAACAGTAATTTAACTGCACTCCTGAGCCCTGAGTCTATCCAAAAGGCAAAAGGGGCTGTTGAGACACAACAGTATTTGTGTCAAGATCCTTCAGGCAGATAAAAATGGTGAAACTAAGGCAGCCCTGTGAGGAGCTTGTTACGGAATTTGGCCTGTCAGCCTAGTCAGGGTAGCTAGAACTCCCTTGATGCTGATGCTTTGCCTGTACCCAGACCAGTTTGACATTCAGCAGTTTGAAGACACCCTCTATGAGTTAAGCTCTTACATGTGAAAGTAAGAAGCTTTTTACTCAAAGCCTGGTATGCACTTCTGTAATGTTCCAGCATACTTAATCCCTTTTTAAATCAGATGTGACTGCTATGAAGAGTATGTAATGTACTACTAGGTCCCCATGAGTTCACACCCTTAATCTGAACAGATGCTTTCAGGAACCGTTTTTCTGCATTGTTTCAAATAAAATGTTCCTGGTTGTCTTGGGGTTCTGGCATAGAGCACAGAGCATCCTTTTGAAGCCAGCTTCTCAACTGCAGCCATTAGACAGGGTTTGCAAGGATCATATCTGGCTGCAATTCACTTGGTCCATCTTCTGCAGTTACGCAATATTGTATTTCTGGTCTCCAAACTGATGTTGCAAGTTATGTTGTTCCCTAAACCGATTTCTGTAGTAGTGTGTCATGATGTTCTGGTAGAATGGCAGCAATACCACACTTGGATATCCATGTGGAAAAACAACAGCTGCTTAACCAAGTTTAGTGCAAGTCTTCAGTGGGTTATGCAGATGACTGAGCTCTTGACTCCACCTGCTGGGTAAACATCTACTAGCAAATCTCCAGTCACAAAACATCTGTGATGCATTACTGGGCAATCAGCAGGGAGGCTTTTAGATCTTGTGCATCCCTACCTAATACCTACTTCTGATTTTGAATGCTAATAAGCTGAAGAGCTAGGGCAAGGCAACATCAGTTAATACCTGCTAAACAAAAGACAGGACAGGGAGGACCTAGTGCCCCTGGGTATGGAAGTGGGAGGGAGGAGACAAAAAGCACCTCCAGGTGGAATGGTTAAACCTTAGCCTTCCTGGGCTTGGTCGGGTAGTTTAAAATAATTGACCTCATCCCATTGGGCTACATGAAAGTGGATTACCCAGGTGAGCATAACTAGTTAGTTTACAGTTCCATTTTCTTGTACAACCTTTATCCCCCAAATAACTTTAGGAAATGAAGGAAAAAATGATCATGAGTAAGGTGAACGAGGGATCTGAAATGTGAAAGCCTTTCCAAAGCATTACGTGCGAGTCCCATAGTTAGGCATAATAAAGTAGCAGCAATACCAGGATGCCAGAAGAATAGACGGCTCTTAGTTTAATGAATTAACACAGTCTGAGGAATTTGTTCCCCGAGGCTAAACAGGGACAAGTCTCCTTATGCCTTAATCTCTGCCTGCACAGGCTTGATTCTGCTTCTTGATCTCGTGGAATGCATCTTCACCATAGCTACAGGCTGTGGGGAGAGTCCTCAGCTTTGAAACCTGTGAAGTCTTCAAAATACTGGAAACTGCCTTTTTGCAGTGCTTGCAACTCTTCGTATTAGGAGCACACCACAGGAATTGCAGGGAAATGCAGTAGCTTTAACCTCAAACGTCTTGCAATAACTTAGGTTTGCTTGGAGAATCTTTTGTGAAGGAAGAAATGTGAATCTTCTTTTATTCCTCTGTCCTGGCATAAATGTGGTAGGTATATGTAGTCTGGGTAGACAAAAAGATATGGAAGTTCTTTTAAAAAATAATTCTGTACTCTATCATAACTTAACTACAAGAAAGCATAGCTTGTTTTTGCTCTGGTAAGGACTTGCAGGTTCTGGCATGGAAGGTCATGCTAAATCTGCTGTAGTTCTTATGGCATGTTAATATTTAAATGGTAGGAGTACTTCAGTAGCTGAAACTGCTCCCAGCATTCTTAAGTTGCTCAGTAAATGATAGTGTGTTTCCTCAGTAACAGCAAACCCTGTGAAGAAGAGTAAAGCTATAACCTACCCATGACCCTGCATAGCAAAGGAGTGCTGGTATCTGGCATCTGGCAGGGCTCTCAGAAGTCTGGATGGCTTTGATTGTGTTTTAACAACAGATAAGCTGTGAAGTGCTATTCTTCTTTAAGAATAGGTAAAACACTTCAACTCATATGCCACTTGCAGCTGCAACTAGTATTTATTCCTACAGTTCCTGCTAATGAAGCTAAAACAATAACGGTGTCTGTGCATATTGGAATCATCTGCACAAAT
>WEIS01012256.1:7287-27915 GCA_013389965.1 Todus mexicanus
CAGAGCCTGGCAGAGCCGAGCCCGAGCTGAGCTCAGCCGAGCCGAGCCGAGCTCAGCCGAGCTGGGCAGAGCCGAGCCGAGCCGAGCCGAGCCGGAGCGCCCGGTGCTCTCGGCGGAGCCCCCGGCGGGGTACAGCGGTGCCGCTGCCCCGGTGGGACCGGGACCCCCCCGATCAGCCCCGACACCTGCCCCGGGCCCGTCCCGCACCCCTCGGCCTCCCCCGGCAATGGCAAAGCCCCGGCAGCCCCCAGCCCCCTGCCCACCCGCACAGCCTCCCCCGCACCCTCGGAACAGCAGAGACGAGACACGGTCTGTGTCGGTTTCTTTATTAACTCATAGTCCGATAGCTGGTGTACAGGGATATGATCTATACATCAGGGGCTAAGACAAGGAGATCCAAAAGGCTCGTTTTCATAACAATTAAAAAAAGGAAATAAAAGTAATTTTTAAAACTTCTAAAAAGCGTCTAGTGTGCAGACTGCAGCATTCTCTAGGCTCAATGTCGGGTGCAGCCTCCCCCTACCAGCCCTACGAGCAATCTGAGCGCAAAGCGATGTCGCTGCAGGTGCCTGGCACGGCTGCAGCACAGCACATTCCCTAAGGCAGATACAAGGCCAAAGCACAGGACCCAGACACAACTCTACGGTGATGCTACGGAGTCAGCTGTCGCAGTGGGTCTAGGGAGGTTATTGTACACAGCAAAGGTGATGGATGGAGAGTCTGTGCCTATATGGCTCAACTTTGGGGTGGGGAAGGGGTTGCTTTGCTCTCCAAGGCTAAGCTGGGTCATTTGCTTCGTGACAGCGAGGCTTCTTCCCAACCGCAGGGGAGCCAGGGGAAACTGGGCTGCCCTGCCAGGGCCACCATCGCACGGTCTGAAGCTGGAGGTGGGCTTGTTCTGCAGGCGGCCACCAAAACCAAACTCGTGCCCTGTGGAACAAGTCCACAGCCAGGGGAAAGAGCAAGGGGTCCCCACACCACTGTGCTACAAAGGCCAGGTCCTCACATTGGGTAGGTAAAGGACAGAGCCGGGGACACGGGACCTACCGCCACTACCTGCATCCTGCCCTGCTGGGGTCACGTACTGAGCAGGTTGAGCCTGCTGCACCCCTCAGCTCTGCTCGCCAGCAAGTGCAGCTGGCCTGGCTCCAGCAGCGACTGCTTGCCCCAGGCTGCTGCAGCAGGGTGGATCACCTGGTCAAAGCGCAGCTGCTGGGGCAGCAGCCCCGGTGCCTCTGGGACTGGTTGTGGGAGGGTCAACATCTACAGCGTCACCAGGGTATCCTCATTTGTGCCCTCGCAGGGATGCCAGGAGACCCTGCAAAGCCCTTGCACAGGGTGCATAGTGCAGAGCTGCTGGCTCCCGCCAGCTCCCGACTCATCTCCTGAGCAGATATTGTGCTGAGTAGAGCTGGCACAACCCCAAGTGTGGCACAGGCATCCCCTGTTCTATCTCGATACTCCCTGCGCCCCAAGCACCTCAGTGCAGGCCTGCAGCTTCATCCTGGCTGGAGCCAACACAAACTGGGGCTTGCACCATGGACAAGCCCACGGCACCGCACCTGTGGGGCCCCTCTCTGCAGGTCAGGAAGGGACCAAGCTCACTCTGGAGGGGCACAGCGCAGCCGCAGTCTGCTGCCCTTTTACTCCTATAGCCTCCCAGCTCCCTTCACCAGAGCTGCTCACACACTCCAAAGGTTTTGCCCGTCCTGCAGCCTGAAGAGGTATTTGGGAGCAGAGCTGTTAGTGCTTTGTACATACTGCTAGAGTGTCCCTACAGGTTTGCATAGTATTTATTGGTTCATATACACAAGGCTGATTGCTGTACATTTTACACTTTCAACACAAGCAACGAGCTCAGTGCTCAGCCCAGAGCCCTGCCCTGGCGGGAGATGTCGCACGTGCTGGGGAGAGGAAGGGCAGCCCTGCACCAGCCCCTCTGCCCAGGACAGCCGTGCTCCTGCCGCCCTCCTCTCGCACATCCCCCGGCAACTGCTGCTCTCCCCAGAGCCCAACACTCACTCAGACCCATGAGAAGCGAGTCCAGCAGAGGCAGCACAGGCAATAGGGGGGAATCAACCCCTCTCCTTCCACAGTGAGCAGCGCTGTGCTGCCCCAGCTTCCCTTTTGCAGCTGGAGTACGGGCACGGGGACGTATTTACACACACGAATGCACCAGGGTGCTTTCCTTCCCTCTTGCTTCCTGTCGGTCCAGCTCTTGCTTCCCAGAGGAGCTGAGAGGATGCCCCTGGTGCATGCTGCTGTGCCTGGGCTCCTGGCAGCAGCAGGGCAGGGACGGAGGCCTCTCCGTCAGTTTTAAGTACTGTAGCTCATGCGTCTTGCAGTCAGTCAGTCATGCGGATAGGACGGTAAGTATGCCTCATACAGAAATCATGCCATTAGCCTATAGAAACATGTACAGCCAGCCCTGCTCCCCTCCACTCTGCTTTCCTCTCCTCTCTGGTATGTGTCAGAACGTGTGTGGAGTTCAGTGGTTGGGTGTTGAGGTGAGATCCTGGAGAGATAGAGACAGAGATGGGGTTACCCGGCATTCACAATGGCACAGTCCGGAGAAAGGGTGGGGGCGGCCAGGCAGGTGGTAGCCCCAGCCCCTTCTGCACTCTGTGCTTGTCCCACGTGCAACTATCTGGCCCAGCTACCACAAGACAAGTTTTGGAGGCTATCAGAGAAACAGCAACAGAGGACCAGTAAGTGCCCTGCCTGGAATCAGCAGCAATAGCATGGATGGTAAGGGTGGTGCTGTCACAGCTTGCAGAGAGCAGCAACAAGCGGGAGCTGAGCTGCACCAAAGGCAAAGCCACGCCGGGAAGGAGATGGGAGGGCTGCTGGTAGGGTCTCGGATAGAGCCTGATCTAGTCCCACCCAACAGGAAAGGTGGGGGAGCAGAGAACACACAACACTCAAGGGATGATCCAGTGCATACACCGGAGATGTTCCTGCACCCCGCCACTCCCGCATCCACCAGCAGCATCCTGCCATGGCCTGTACCCCGTTTCCTGGTCACAGGATCTCCAGCAGCCCTCACTGCCATGGCCTGTACCCTGTTTCCTGGTCACACATCTCCAGCAGCCCTCACTGCCATGGCCTGTACCCTGTTTCCTGGTCACACATCTCCAGCAGCCCTCACTGCCGCCCTCTCGTGCCACGATACATGGCTGGCAGCAGCAGCCGCTTGCATCTTCCAGCACGAGCGCTACAAGCAGAGGCAGCAGAACTGGGACACCTCTCACCCACCCAACGGCTCTGCGGGTGCCCTGCTGCACCCAGTGAGGAGGAGAGGCAGGGGCACCAGCGTCCAAGGCTGGGCCTGTCTGCCACAAGACTGCACAGCTGCTGCTCACAGGAAGGGGACAGCTCTGTTCAGACCCCGCCCAAATGCTATCCACTCCCTGGAGCAGTTTTGGACAAAGACCACGCCTCTGCTGTTAGAGGAGAGAGAGCCCAGTATAAGCAGGAGTAACAACACTGGAGAGCCCAGCGCAAGCAGGAGTAACAAGCCCGTGGCCCTGTCCCTGGGAACCATCACCCTGCGTGCCCAGGAAGCTGCAGCAACAGTTCCTGGTGCCGGGGTGGCAGTGGGGTGCCAAGCGCCGAGGCTGACCCCGTGCCGGCAGCTGGAGGAAGCACTGCTGCAGAGCGGGGCACCTGGTGCCCTCTGCACCCAGGCCCCGGGCTCAGGAGCAGGTCAGCAGTAGAGGCACGTTGCCGCACACATCTTGCTGCGGCACAGCCACCCCGCTCCGCAGGCCGAGAGCTGCGCACAGTCCTGTTACACCTTCCCCAGAAGGAAGGACATAACCAGCAGCTCAGTGCAGGCAGCAGCGTGGGGAGCTGGGATAGAAGGAAGAGTAAAAGTGGGGTTACCTCAAAAGAGGCCATTTGAGGGGTCACTGCTTCCCCCTTTTCAGGCTGGCTCGTTTCACTATCTGAGCCCCCATCCTACCCCCGGAGACCTCTGGTTTCGGGACACGCACTCGCACCTCCTCCTGAGGAAGCCGCAGGGGCGGGAAGCAGGACATCACCCGGGTGAACAGACAGACACAGAGAAGAGGACAGGAAAGGGAAAAGCAGATTCAGTTGGCAGAAGACACTGAGCAAGAAGAGTAGTGCAGTGGGCAAGAGCTGCCCCTTGAAGCCTTTAGAGGGGAAACAGGAGAGGAGAGCAGGGCAGAAAAAAGGACAGAGAGTGTCGGAGCCACAGAGCTTGCGAGTCCTGCAGAGGTGGTGCTGGCCCCGGGCTGTGTGCAAGGCAGGCTACGAGCCACACTGTACCTTGGCCCCCAGACCGTCCCGGTGAAGGATGGAGTATTTCATGAAATGATCGTCCTCGGTTTCCAAGGCTTGGGGGTCCTTCAGGGACCCCTCCAGAATCAGCTCCTCCTGCTCCTTCCTGTCATCTGTGTCTCCAGGGCCCAGATGATGCACGACTTTCCGGATGACCTGTGGAAATCCACACAGCCAAGCATCACAGCCAGCCCCAGGGCACCACGCCTCCCTCCTTGCCCAGCCTTGAACTGCACTTAGTGTGCAGTGTCCATTTCATGCACAGGGTCTGGCAGGAGAAGTGTCACAACTGTAACTGAAGACAGCGGGACACGGGTGCTCCGCATGGGCCCTCGGGCTGCAGGGAGGAGCAGGGCAGCCGGGCAGAGGAGAAGGGCTGCAGCACACCCTTGCATGTACTATGCCCCTGATCACTCACCTTCTTGGTGATAATATTGCCTTGATCATCTGTGAATTGCTCCTCAGTCACATGCTCTCCAGGAAGATGAAGGACTTCATTGCCCTGCAGTGACAGGAGGGACATCAGGGCACTTCAGGGGAGGGGAGCCCCTTTGCAGAACAGTACACTTGACATGCACTCCACAACCTGTCTCCCACCCTGCCCGACCCGTCACTGCTCTCCTCTGCACTGGCCCTGGGAGCTGCTCTCTCACCTCCCTGCTCGTTACCTTCATAAGGACGCGCCGGCGGACGACCCTGGTGGAGAGAGTCTCCTCGTCGTCCGCCAGCCCCAGGCTCTCCCCGAGCTCCTTGTCCAGCTCGCGGTGGGCGTGTTTGAGCAGGAAGCGGACAGAGCCCCTGACGATGTGCATGACGTTCTGGCAGCTGACCAGGAAGAAGGCCAGCAGTACCAGGGCAATCAGCAGCTGGGCCAGGAAAGCCCACATCCTGCCTTGGTGCGCCGCTGCGCGTGTGCCCTGCAGGTCTGAGCCTGCTGCTCAGAGCCTGGCCATGCTGTCCTGCTGGGACAGGCAACGTCCCGGGGCAGGAGCAGCTCCGCAGCCTGCCGGGTTGGTGCCCAGGCTCTGCGGGCACTGCTGTAACCCAAGCTGCTGCAGCTCAGCTGGCTGTGGGCGGCGAGAAGGGAGCGGGCAGGTGGGGTGTCCTTTGCACTCACAGCTTCTGTCAAAGTCATGGGGCCAGGACTGTGACGGCACTACCCGTCCCCAGCCAGGCGGTAACCAGGACATTCCTGTACCCCTTCTCCGTCAGCTCGCCAACAACCTGTCTTCCTGGCTCTGAAGGGAGGACAGCATGCAGTCCTCCCTCTGTCATGAGATAAATGAAGTCCTGGGTAGGAGCCAGGGGTTCAGGGTGTCACTGCAAACGCACGTGACTCAGGAGACACGCACTGCAGAGCTGGGCGACCACGTCCGAGCATGTCTGTGCTGCTGGGATGGTTGTGCATGCTCTGGTCGGGGCAAGGCACTTGCTCTCACCTTGTACCTGCTGGCCCTGTGTGGCCATGGCAAGATGCCCACCACCCAGCCTGGCCCCCAGACCAGCTCTATTTCTGGCTCCAGCAGGCTGTTGGGCCAGCAGCCAGGGCAGATACTCAGTAAGGAAGCAAGCAGGGAGGCTGGTTGGGTTATAAATGGAGAGCAAAAGCTCGGGTATCAAGCACAGCAGGCTATTCTGGGCTGAGAGGCACCCCCAGGGGCAGGAGGCAGGAAGCATGCCAGGAGACCTGTGCCTCCGTTGCCCGTCTGGCCTTGTGGAAGGCCCAGAAAAGGGCTGTCCATAGAGTCTCCACTTCCTGCAGGGCCGGGTCCCCTGCTCTTACCCTCACCTGCCCAAAGAAGCGACTGTCTGCCTCCTCCTGCCAGCTGCCCGTGGGGTGCTGGGGCTGCCAGTCGCTGTCCTCTGTGGAACTGACCCGCATCAGCTCCGTGGCTGGCACCAGGACCTGCTCTTGCTCCTGGCCCTGTGGCCCAGAGGCCGTGGTGTGCGTTGGGAGCAGCCTTCGGGTGACCCCCTCCTGCCAGGAGCCCGCTGTCAGGTCCTGTAGGCAGGAGATAAAGGAGCCTTCTGCATTCCAGTCCCTCAGCCTGGGCACCGGAGAGGGACAGGGAGAAAGAGACAGAGAGAGAGAAGCAGTCAGCTTTGCCATGGACTGCTGCACCCTGAGCACCAGCCTACCTCCAACAGGCATGCCGGCACAGCCTGCACCCCGCCAGGCACTGGGCAACCCGGCTCACGGCACCGCCAGGAGCCCGGCACAAGCAGCACAAAACACAGATGCACAAAGGGCACAAGCCTCCTCCTGCCACACTCCCTACCCACTCCACAGCCTCACAGCCTGGCTGCGAGGGTCTGAGGCAATGCTGCGGAGCATTGCTGGGCTCTGCCACAGACCTCACAGCACTGGGAATGCAGGAGGGCACGGCCCAGCTGGGATGGTTCTGGTAAGCATGACCTACATGCAGTGTGTGGCTGTCTGCCTGGGGGCCCTCCGGTCTGCTCTGCAAGGAGCCCCTCAGAGCATCTCCAGAGAGGTGCAAGACACTCAACCCAAGCAACCGCTCTGTCTGCCGGGGATGCCCAGGCTCCAGAGCTGGAGACAAGCAGAGAAGCAAGCAAAGCTGGGAGGCTATTGCAGCTGGCCCAGGTCAGTAGCTGGCAAAGCAGTTCTGCTCCCCTCCCATAGCCACTCCAGCGCCCCAGGCCACAGTACCTGTCCACGCTCTTCTCCACGACGTGGCTAACGGTGGGTGATGCTGTGATCCTGGCTTGCACCTTCTGCTGAACTGAAACAAAAGAGACTTCACTCTCCGGGTCCTGCTCCCCAGTCCCTGGCGGGTGATCACCGGCTGGCATCTTCCCCTCTGGCCTCTGCCCCTCCTCCTGCTCTAGAAGGTCAATCAGGCCATTCATGGCATCTGAGTCCACTGTGTCATCCTCAACCAGGTCCATAGAGCCCATGTGGTCTGGGCCATGCGCGTCTGCTAGAAGCTGCCCTGGGAACCGGCCTTCACTTGTGGCATCCGAGTCCTCGGCCTTGCTGCACTCCAGAGAGGAGTCCTCAGCAGTCACCAGCGAGGGTGTGAGCCCCGAGGACCACACCTGAATGTCAGACATCTCCATCAGGGCGTCCTGCTCAGTGGCAGCCATGGGGATAGCATCCATGATGGCCACCTCATTCCAGTACTGGTCGGCACGCAGCGGGGATGGCAGCGTGTAATGCAGGGAGGCAGGGGACAGCAGTTCGTCCTGCAGCGAAGCGTAACCTATATGGGCAGACAGAGGCAACATCTCCAGCAGCCGTCGTACGCACGCACAAGCACAGTGGGGTGAGAAGGGAAACAGCCTCTGGGAGGGTGCCTGCCCCAAGGACAGCAATGGTCATGCCACAGAACCCCACGGCCGGGCTGAGCAGGGCTGCGCTCACAGCAGCCTTCGCATGGTCCCTGCCAGTGCTGCCAGGCATCCCCTTGAGTCCTGGGGCTGGCTTAGGCAGGCCCAGGGGCTGCCCACTCCCTGCAGGAAGGACTAGTCTGGGGTCCATATGATGCCCCATCCGTGCTGCGGGAGACAGTGCCCTCTTTGCTACCCTGCTCCACCAGCCCTTGGATCCCTGCCCACAGCCCCCATCCAGCATCAGCTAGCCGATGGTCAGCCTGGAGTTCAGGCGGCCACGTCTGGCAGGCACTGACCCCCAAAGTCAGTCCCTCTCCACAGCACAGAGGAGCAGGCTGGCACTGGTGTCATGGGCAGGGAAGGATGGCCCTGGCACATGTCATGCAACCCCAAGGTGCTGTGGGATGCAGCCAGGGCCCTACAACCCTGTTGGTGTCTCCAGAGCTACATGCATTTGTTACATACTCATCACCTATGACCACGTGCACAACTCAGGCACATCGATGGAGAACACAGACAAGCCAGGCACTCCCACACAGGCAGGTGGCTTCGCTCAGCCTTCTTCAGTTCTGAGCCACTAGCCCCTTTTCCACCCCTGGAGGTCAGCAGAGAACTCATTCTGCTCCCCAAGCAGGCGGGGATTCTAGCCACAGCCAAGACATGGGACCTTCAGCACAGACAGGGCTCCTCTCCCCTGTGGGAATGCCTGGCCAGGGACAAGCAGTGCAGGGTCAGTACGAGAAGGAGAGCAGGGCAGTGCAGGAGAACAAGGCCTGGGGTGGCCGCCTGCAAGCATGACAGCCGTGAGAGGGGCAGTCTCTGGTGACATGCAGCTGCTGGAGCAGGACGCAGCTCCCGGAGGGCTCAGCTGAGGTGGAGACAGTGGAGACAGTGAAGACAGGCAGTGGAGGAAGATGAGAGAAGGAGAGGCCAGGATGAACTCAGAGGAGAGAGGTGACAAGAAGTGACCCACAGGAATACCCGCACCTGACAGCACTAGGTAGCATGTTTGAGAGAGCAGAACAAGGGGAGAAACAGAGAGGGAGAGAGCGATGAGCCAGTGCTGCACAGGCAGGACCACAGTGCAGGGCTGCAGCATCACAAAGCCCTGTCCCTGCCCGGTGCGCTGGCTTCTTGACAGCACACGCTGCAGCTGCCCCTGGCTGTGTCTGCCTGGACCCAGCCCTGCTGCACTGCCACAGCCGAGACTCTGTGAGCTCCCTGCCCACCGCTCAGCTTGCACAGCCAGAGGCACCTCTCACTGGCATGTCGGAATAAGGAACGTGTGTCCACCCCACCTGGAGAGCTTCTGAGAAGGCAGCATGCCAGGGCCAAGCCTCCTGCAGCATAAGCCACAGTGAAGAAGCCTCGTCTGCTGGCAACACCCTGTGCCCACTGAGCTCCCAGCAGGCCACTGGCACACCCTGGTCAGGCAAGACACCGTCCCTGATCTGCACAGACTGCCCTCGGGGCCCTCCTGCAACTGCCAGAGGCCGAGACTCACCATTCATCTGGGATGGTGACAGGGAGTAGTCTCTGTCTGTGTAACGCCAGCTGCCCTTGAGGCTGCGGCTCTGCCGGCCTGAGCCCTCCAGCGTGTTGACGATCTCGCTGCGGTCGATGTTCCTCAGCGCTGTATACAGACTCTCGACTGCAGGGGGAAATCGGTGTCAGGAAACTTGTCGCTGGGGGAGCACAGCAACATCCAGGCACCCTCCAGGCGGGTGCGTGTGAACCAGTGGTGCAAATCCAGCCAGAGACCCTTGAGCACACACATGCTGCTTTGTGGAGCTCCAGCAAAAGGGCACCACAAATACTCACTCTTGACACTCTTGCCTTCGCGGCTGATCCAGAGGTTGAGTAAGGCCAGGCTCTGCTCCAGCAGGGAGTTGGGGTTCTCAACACGTATCCTGTTGATGTCATCCACCCCAAACTGTAGCTCACGTGCCAGCTCTGGGGGAAGACACCACATCTCAGCACCACATCTGCAGCTGCCCACCACCAACTCCTGAGCCAGAAAAGCTGGGGAAGCTGTGAAGGGCTCAGCCAGACCCAGCACAGAATCCACCTTGCCACATGCAACCGAACGTGGCAGAACACGCAGGAAGAGGAACTGTGACAGGGCAGAGGGGGCTTCAACCCCAGGCTGGCTATGCCCAGCATAGCAGTGTCTCATGCTAAGAAGCGTGGGTACTCTTGTTGGGTGCATGGCTGCAGCAGCAGTGCTGGGCCTCCAGGAACAGCAGCGATACCCACGACTCAGAGCAAAACCCTAGCCTAGTACGTGTGCACGTGAACGCACACACAGCTGCAGGAAGGTTCACTTTGGTGCCAGGGTGTGCTCACAGCTCAGAAGTTCTGGGAGGCAAGGCCAGCCTCCCAGAAGAGCTAGTGCACACCACACGCACACCAAGTACATCAGGGCCCCACGCCCTGCGCAGTGTAGAGCACATTCACTCCACCCCACAGCACGCTTCCAGCCTTCTTCAGTGTCAGCTTCCCAAGAAGTGCTGTGCACCCTCAGAGCCATCAGATGTGGACTCACCAGCCCAGCTGAGGCCCAGCTGCTCTGCTATGTCGACAATCTTCTGGTCTGCCTTGTCCGTGCTGCTTAGCGAGCCTGGAGGAGAAAATGGAGTCATAGCTTCAGCTGTGCAGGGCCCTGCACTTTGGTGGGGAAGGGAAAGGAGTGCTGGTGTGGGGGTCCTGCAGCCCTGTGGGCACAGCCCTGCCCTGCAAGCAGGACCAAGGAGTCTCTCAGAGAAAGGGAAGCTGTCATGAGCATAAGCATGACAAGCCCAGCCCAGCCGTTACACTACGCTTGGGCACCCCAAGCGCAGGCAGTGAGCAGGCTTGAAGAGTCCCAGTAGGCTGCATACCAAAACTGGTTTCACTTAGGATGCTGTATCGTTCCCGCAGAGACAATGGTGTCAGCGTCCTCCTCCGCTCCTCACTGCCACTTCCCTGTGAGAGTTGGGACAAACCAAGGGGTCACTAGCCTGAAGAGAGGGCAGCAGCTCTGCCCTGGCACCTCTGCTTCTCCCACAGCCCCAGAGCAGTATGGCATTGCCACGTAGAGCTGCTGAGGAAGAAAAGCTGGCAGCGAGGGCTGTCTCCTGCGCTTGGGGAGGGATGGGCTCCCACTGCCCAACCCAGAGGTGCCAGACACCTGGCACTGACCTTGGTGCAGGGTGGTATGCTGATGTTGAGGTGGCAGAGCACATGTTGGAGGTCCTCGTATTTCATGGCCTTGCGCAAAAAAGACAGGGAGCCGCTGGCTTCCCGGCTGCTGTCGCGAACCTGAGCACCCGAATGAGAGCCCGGTTAGGTGGCTCGGCACAGGGCAGGCACAGGGGCCTCACTGCAGCCCAGCCCCATGCCCTGCACCCTTCGATTACCTTGATGGGGATAGCAAGACGGTTCTCCCGGAAGGACTGGAAGAGGAAGGTGCGGGGCTGAGTGGCCTTCTTGACAGGCACAAGGTTCCCGGAGAGCTCGACATGCAAAGGCATCCCCTCCACCACCTGGCAGGGAGCAAAAGACAGGCTCAGAACCTACGCAGAGCTGCTTCTCCCAGCCCTGGACAGGGCAGGTAACCTCCACTCTCTTCCCTGAGCCAGAGCCAGGCCTCTCTACCAGCATCAGTCTCCCCCTGCCTCGGTAGCCCTCTCCCTGCCAGCCCCCCTCACATGCTCCTGGGGACAAACCTCAATGTCCCTGCTGCGGGCCACCTCAGTGAAGTTTTCATGCTGCTCTAAAGTCTTGTCAACTTTGTCATCAGTCATGCAGTAGCAGCGCAGCCGCCCTTCCCGCGCATCATTCATCTTGGCAAACACCACAAACTTGGCCATGTAGGGCACAGCTGTCAGCTCCTTGTACAGCATGGTGGCAAAGTGCACAGCTTCGGCTGTGCGCGGGCAGTCGGCCAGCCAGAACCTGCGGGAGGGCTCAGTTAGGGTGCTGCCGCTGGGCAGGTTCCCCAGTGGCACCACAGCCCCGTGGAAGGTGTTCCAAGAGCTCCAGGTACAGGTGCAGCCTCATCTGTGATGGGGGACCCACCCAGGCACAAAGAATGACCCCTTCCCTCCGCATACTCAGCTGTTGTGTTTCCCAACACATGCTGAGGCAGCACAGGGTTCTCAAGGCTGGAGGCAACTGCCCTACACGTGGGAATGGGGCAGCACCACAATAAGCACAGGGCTGAGAGGCTTCTCCTGGCACAAGTTGCACCCCAAGAGGGCCTCAGGAGCAGCGCATGTCCCCAGATGAGGACATGCTTCCCAGGACTCACCTGGCAGACACGTTGGTGGTGAAGTTTGCACATTCGTTCTCATAAACTAGCTTCGTGGTTCCTGTTATGTCTTCCCACTGGGCTTGGGCTGTCCCTCCTGCAGCAGAACGCAAGGGTGAGTCCACTGCCTTTCCATAAGCCTGGGGTCTGCATCCCCCAGGTATTTGTTCTCTCCACCACAATGACCTGTACTTAGCACCCAGGAGCTCCGTCCCACTGAGGCAGCCCAGCCCATCCCCACCAGAGAGCACGTGGCAGCCTCACCGATCACGCTGCAGAGCAGGCGCAGGCTGGTGGTGTCACCCTCGCCGCTGTCTCGGGGATTGTCCTTCCAGGATGGAGGCAGTGGGATGCGGAGGCCGATGGGACGGTGGAACTTCCTCCGGCGCGGCTCCACCGTGACGATGGGGCTGAAGGTTGCCTGGTTCCCCAGCAGCTTAGTCACCAGTTCGTCAGGCACGGGCTGCGCCTGTGGGCAGCACCATCAGAGGCATCAGGGCTGGTTCCCCCCAGGCTAGGGCACAGTCTGGGCCTGCTGCCCAGCCCTGCTGCAGGAGCTCAGCTGGGTCCTGGGGCAGGCTCTGCAGAGCTCACCTGCAGGGCCAGTCTCACTCTCTTGGTGACGGCGGCATCTGGGAAGGTGGCCTGTACCATGGGCACCAGCGTGCTTTTCAAACACCCTCCCTCGGGGCCGATCAGATCGCAGTCCTGGCAAATCCGGGACATGACCACGAAGTAGAGAGGGAAGTCGGTGGTGATGATGCGGCAGATCCTCTTCTTCTCCAGCTCCTCCAGGCTGTCCAGCTCTGCATGGGCAGCACAGACATCGAGGCTCACACACCAAGCCTCTGCCCGTCCAGTTGTACTGACCATGCCAAGCTCAGCCCCATCCCACGACCCAGGACAGCTGCAGCCACGCGTGTGGGGAGCTGTGTGGTGCCAAGGCCCTGCCTGCCTGGCACACTCACCCTCATCCATGCCATTGAGCAGCTGGTCCATGTAGCTCTCCTCATAGCGGTTGCGATGCTCCTTCCAGACAGAGCCATTCTCACTGCGCAACACCACCAGCTCACGGTCTCCACGCCCATATGAGGCAAAGTGTGGAATCTCCACAATGACAGGGCTGCAGACAGCAGAGGAAGGGGACTTGCACCTATGCGCTGCTGCCAGGACACGGAGGCATTAAGGTGGTCCTGGACACAGCGCCTGCCCATGCCATAGAGCCACAGGAGGAGCAAGGTAGGACTGCTCACGTCCCTCTCTCTGGAAAACAGGGCTCTGTGCCCAGAGAATGGTGCTGGTCACGGCTTTTCACACTACAGCACAGCTACTGCTCCCTTATGCTGGAATGACCTACCCCAGACATATGCTGCATCTGGCTGGAGGCGGGATCTCTCCTGCACCAGACCCCCAGAAGCATTTATGGGCAGAGGTCATGCCCCAGCTGGCAGAGACTCCAGAGGAGCCTGGATCTGTCCCAGGCCAGAGGGACGGCGACAGGTTAGGCAGCCCCATCCACTCTGTTGCCAGCTGTGCTCACCTGAGGAACTGGGCACCAGCGGGTCCCAGGGCGATGATCCGGCTGGTCAGACCCTCCTCCTCAGCGAGGGGCGGGGGCGCCGGCAGCTTCTGGGGCTTCACCAGGCGGCAGGTGATGCGGGTCGGCGCGGCACAGGCGCGGGGTGGGATGACCACGCGCAGCCCATGGTGCCGGCTGCCCCGCATGGAACCCCCACGGGCGTCCACCATGAAGCTCACAAGGAACCTGGAGCGGGCAGAAGCATGGGCAGGTGGGCACCTCGCAGTTGGCTCACAGGCAGGGCACGCACGTGCCACACAGGCTGGGCACTCACCCTGTGTGCACAGGGCTGGCCACTGGGCTGATGTTATCCGAGGTCTCGGTGGCAGGGCTGCTGGGGATCAGGGAGTCCTCGTCGAACTCCTTGGAGGGCTGTGTAAGGCAGGAAAGAGCCTCCATGGACACAGGGTCCTTTTGACAGCATGAAGCCTGCCCACTTCTCCACAGTCTCACAGCCCTCCCTGGGCAGTCCATCCCGACCACCCACCCCACATTTTGACTCTGTGGGGACGTGGGGACTCCTCCCTGGCAGGCAATGCCTGGCGAGAGGCCACGGCAGGCCGTGTCTGACGCTCACCTCCTGTGGGGACACTGAGGGTGCATGCAGCAGGCTAACTTGCTCAGCTTCTGTTGCCACAGGTCCTACCTGCTCGGTCTCCTCCGCTCTGGTCACCACGGTCTCAGGTGGGATGCAAGGGACCTGCAGGACAGCTGGAGACTCCACCCTGGCAGGAGAGAGCATTGGCAGGCCTAGGTGCCTCAGCCCCTGCCTGTCCCCAGGGAGTCCCAGGGCTGCTGGACAAAGGCAAACTCAGCAGCAGACCCATGTCCTGGTTCAGGAACACCACAGACTAGCTTTGCCTGCTGTGCTAGCCAGTGGGAGCTCACAGAGCCATTCCTTGCCCAGCGCTGTCTCTGCTCCACTGGCACCCCAGCTCAGCACCAGCCTGGTGCCCTGCCCTGTACCCTGCTCCCTCCCTGCCATCCTGTGCCTCTTACATTTGCTCCAGTGTCGTTGTGGTCACAAACTCCAGCATCTCCCTCTTGCCCTCCTGGTCCCTGGGATCGGGTGTCCTGGACTTTGGGGCCATCAGCTCCTCCTCTGAAAGCAAGAGCTGGTTCAGCATACAGAGAGGCAGGACAAGGGAGCACAGATGTCCAGCCCTTCCCCCATCCCTCCTCAGCGCTGGAGCCAGGGCCCATTTCTGCTCCCAACGCTGGTCACACACACTCATCCTTTGGGTCTCAGCCAGCCATGGGGCAGTTTTGTTCTCTGCCAGGTCTGCTGGCAGCGGCAAGGCCCACGCTGCAGGTCAGTGGGACAGGAGCTGTGGTAGCTCTCAGGAGCCTCGGCTGCTGGCCGACCCCTTTCCCACAGCACCAAGCACAGAGCAGAGCCTGCCAGGGACACCTTGCCGTTGGATGCTGGGGACACAAGAAGGATCCCCTAACACTGCTGAGTCCATCTGCGCACCCCACTTAGAGGCATGAGGCCAGCCAGTGCTGCTTGCTGGCCCAGTCACCACCCGCTAAGGAGCACACCAGGGTCTGGCTCCTGCCAGTGCCTTACGGGAGCGAGTCCAGCACCTCCCAGAGCAGGGAGAGAGCCCCCGCGATGGGGAGCACAGAGACCCTCAAACACTCACGTTCATCCCTGCCATGGCCAAGATGGCACAGGGCATTTATGGGGGGCCACCTGAGTTTGTCACAGCACCAGGCTCTTCCACACACCAGTGACAGGGCCTGGGGCTGACAGGGAGCCAGGGTTCCCCCGCAGCGGGGGGACAACCCTATTCATGCAGTCACACCACAGCAAGCAGCAAGGACACGGATGGGCAGGGTGGGATGGCAGGGCCTGTGCTAGACAGCACCAGCCCAGCAGCAGGACGCAGCAGATGGATGTGGCGTGCGGATGGTTAGTGGCCATGGGGTGAAATGGGCCATTGAGCTGGGGCAGGGGGACACATTTCATACCCATTACTGTGACATGAGCAGTGCCTGCAAAGTAAGAAGAGGCAAAGGTGAGGTCTTGGTGGGAGGGAGCAGGAGTGGACCAGCTGCAGCCGGGCTGGGAGCTGGTACTACCCCACAGAGGAGGGGATGGTGTGGGGCTCTGCATGCCCAAGGGTTCTCTGCACACTGACTGTCCCTGAGGCATGGGACTATGGAGAGATTTAGGTGTATCCCTTCTGCATAGCCCAGGGAAGCACCTGAGCCAGGAGGTGCCACCCCAGGAGTCTGATGGGCTCCCCTTGTCCTCTCTGCAAGACCACTGCGGGGCCATGCAGCTCCCCCACCCCAGCCAACAGGAATGCCAGTGCCTGCCCCAGGACTGCTGCCACACTGGCCCAGCTGGCAGAGCTCTGGGATGGTGCGAACTAGCTCCAGCCCCTCACCTTCATCCTCTGACACATCCAGAATCTCGTCTACAGTCTCCGGGAAGCTCATACGGTGCTTGTCACCAACTGACTGTGGGAGCAGAGCAAAGTCAGAAGAGACCAGCTCTTCGCAGTGCAGCTACCTGCAGCCCCCTCCCCAGGGGGAGATACCCAGCAATGCCCAGACCACCTTTGTCTGTCCGCTCCCAGCCCCAGCCCTCCAACACATGGTCCTGGTCCTAGCCCACAGGAGCTCACCGGGATGTCAGTTTCCTCCGTGACAATCTTGAGCACATCTGTGACAGAAATGTAACCAAGGCGCTTTGCAATGGCTAGAGGAGTGGTGCCATTCTGTGCAAGGAGGAAGGACTGGGTCAGCAGCAGCCGCAGGGAAGCCTGGGCAGGCATCTGAGCTTGCCACGGTGCACGGAGGTAGAGGTGAGCACGGTACTCACTGTGCTGATCTCGTTGGGAGAAGCGCCATGCTTCAGCAGCAGCGTCACAACATCCGTGTGGCCCTGCTGTGCTGCTTGGTGCAGAGGGGTGTAGCCCAGCTATGGGGGAGGACAGAGGATGTTGCCGTCAGTTCTGGGAGTCTGCTGCCCAGAAATGCCCCTGGCCGCCACACTGTGCTTCATGCCTGGAGCACAAGGGCAGCGTCCACCTTTCTGGAGTAAGCAAAGGGCTCTGCAGAATGCAGCACTTGCCCGGCATTGTAGCTAGACTACAGTAGCTCCCAGCCGTGGAGACAAGAAGGCTTGGAGCAATGCTCGAGGGGAGAATTGGAAGCAGGGAAGGAGGCTAAGCCTTCCCCCTCAACCTGCATACTGTTGCCCAGGGTAGAAGGGTCCCTGGAGCACAGGACATCTCTGTACCTTAGTCTTGGCATTGACGTCAGCCTGGTGCTGCAGCAAAAACTTCACCAGCTTGATGTTCCCATAGTGGCTGGCCACATGCAATGGGGTATAGCCCATCTGAAAGACAAGACCAGGTCTCAGCCTGCCCTCAGCAGTACTTCCTGCCCCCCTGACTTGGGTATGCTCATCCCATGGGCAAGCCCAGGGGTACAGGGGTGAGTTGTGGAAGCCTGGAAGAATCATCCCTCCAGGGAGGTGAGGGGAAGCGGAGGAAGAGTCACCAAGACACAGACAAGATGGTAAGGATGTCTGCAGCAGGGGAGACTCTTGCACAAAGGACAAGACAAGCAATACCCCTCCTAGCGCAGGACCAGAGGTAGTTCCCCCCAAGTTTTTCACCACAGCCATGGTCAATGTGCTACTTTACCCTGGTCGTTGCATCCACTGTGACTCCGTGTTTCACCAGAACATCAGCAACCAGCACATGTCCCTCTTGGGCCACAAGATGGAGAGGAGTCAGGCCGCTCTGCAAACAGGGGAAGCGTCAGCACAGTGGCAATGCCATCTCTACAGCTCTATCAGCAGAGACTCTAAGTCAAGTCTCCAATCTGGCAAACTGACTGAGACTATGCTGTTGGTCGCAGAACACAGGAAGGCACTGGGGCCTGGACTACCACCCTACCGGGTGGTACTCCCTGCCAGGGCACTTGCCTCCAGCCCAGCAGGACATGCTAGGACAACTTACCTTGTTCCCTAGGTCACCATTGGCTTGTTTGGAGAAAAGCAGTGCCACCATGTCCGCATGCCCTTCCTGGGAAGCCAGGTGTAGGGGGGTGACTCCCTGCACAGACTCTGCGTTTGCAGAAGCCCCGTACTGCAGCAAGCTGCTGGCCACTTCCATCTGGTTCTGTTTGGCAGCAATGTGCAAGGGGGTGTACCCGTTCTGCCAGGAGAGAAGATCATTGCAGTGCTCAGCTTCTGACAGGCAGACCAGCAGGGACAGAAGCCGCCACCTTGCCTCTCTAGGCCAGGCCCGTCCTTCCTAGTCACTTCCAGAGCTCAGGATGCAGGCTCACACCTGAACCATCATCCTGAGAGCAACTAGCCCAGACCTGAGGCCAAACCCCACTATACCAGCCAAGTCAGCACTGGGGTTTCAAAGACCACCTGCTTCAGGTCAGACTGGTACTGGCTGTCCTGGAGTTTTTCCCACATGAATTTCTACAACAGTATTCAGCCACCTGGAGCTGCGAAAAGCCAGAGCAGACACACACCTCCTAGAACGTGCCTGGCTGAGGTGTGGCGCAAAATATGCAGGATTAGTATAGAGGCAGACTGCAGGGCCTTGAGCACTGCCTTTGCTGCTATGCTGCAGGAATAAAGCAGCTGGCAGACACCCGCTGCCCAGGGGGATGTGCAGGCTGTCGGTGACGCAGACCAACAGGGGACTGGCGCCGGTACTGGCTGCTCCCGATGCCGGCCCAGCGTGTCTGCTGGCAGCCTGCGCAGGGGGAGCGGAGAGTGCCAGATGGGGAGGGCCAGCACCAGCAGCCACTTGTCTGTTCTGAGGATGCAGCTTCTGCAAACCATGTGGAAACTGAAGCTGCTGGTCTGCTCTCTTGGGAAGACGTTCCCCATGCTCAGGCAGAGCGGGGTGACTCTCACAAGCCCGTGGGTTTTCTGACTCACTGCTTCATAGCTGCATGCAAACATTCGTGTGTGGTTTCCCAAACTGCCAGACCGCAGCACTGCTCCACAGGGCTCGCCATGGAAACACATCCCCAAGCAACAGCCACAGTGCTGCCAGCAGGGACCACCCCGACATAGCTTGTCTGCTGGAACAGTACCACTGCCCGGCAGCCCTGCCTGCCCCAAGTGCTGGTCCAGTAAATGCAGAGCATGGCGGGTGGCCACTGGCCCCTTGTACACTCCCTGAGTGTCAGAGCTGAGGCAATGCTGGCCCCAGGGTGGCAGGTACTGAAAATACAACATCTCCACATCCCCAGGGACACCCAGCCCAGCCTTACCCAGGCTGAGCTGTGTGGGGAGCTCCCCTTGGGAAGCAGCAGCTTGACAATCTCCAGGTTGTTGTGGTGCACAGCCACGTGCAGCGGGGTCAGGCCATTCTGTGGAGGGGGAGAGCACAGATAATAGGTGAGACAGCCTCTCCCTGTACCACACCTCTCTTCCCACTGCTACAGGAACAGCACTCACCTTCCCTGCTGCGTTGGGCTGAGCGTCATGTGTCAGCAGCAGCTCTGCCACATCCACCTTCCCGTACTTGGCTGCAACGTGGAGAGGGGTAAATCCTTTCTGAGGAGAAAAGCAGACCATCACAGGGTGTACAGGGATAAGGAGAGCACTGGCACCTGCTGCCCCTACGGTGAGACAGGGACACTGTGCCACCAGCCTGCCCAGCCTTGGCCCAGCTGGGTCACGCCATCAGCAGCAGTAGCCACAGCAGCCTACCTTGGTCATGCAGGTTTGTGAGGCCCCCTTCTCCAGCAGGGACAGGGCTGTATCTACATGCCCCTCTCTGGCGGTGATGTGCAGGGGTGTGTGCCCTGCTGTTGTGGCCAGGTTGGGGTTAGCATTGTTCTCCAGTAGGAGGTTGACCATGCCGGTGTGACCGATGCGAGCAGCACAGTGCAGAGGAGTCTGGTCATCCTGCGAAGGACGCAGAAAAGCTGTTTCAGTAGATTGGGACCAGTTCCTTTCTTGCCATGCCTAAAGGGCCCCAGCTCTGCTCCTGCTGTTGCACGAACCCTGGCAAGCCAGGCTCTGGGCAGGAAAGAGTAAAGAAACCAGCTCTGGATGTTCCCAGAGCTGGACTATCACTCGGGTTCTCTGTACCTACCTTGGCCTTGGCATTGGCTTTAGCTTTGTTCTGCAGCAGGTACTTTGCCACGTCAGTGTGCCCAGCTCTGGCTGCCATGTGTAGGGGTGTCTCCACTTTCTGCACCAAGGACAGGAATGAAGTGGTGAGGCCATAAAAGGGGATATGCCTTCCTGCAGTCGTTCCTCGAGTCTGAGCACAGGAGAGCAGTGCCCACAACCTTTTCTGGTCCCTACTGCTTCCTCCTGCTGGCACAATGCAGGGGGCACCAGGGATTGCTCAGGATTGCAAAGAGAGCAAGACTTGAGCAATCCCCACCTTCTGCTGGACCTCGCTAAGCTGAGCTCTTACAGCCTCAGCCAACGTGGGACTCACCACATTGGACACATTAGGAGAAGCTCCACGTTGCAGCAGGGTCTTGACGATGGGCAGGTGCCCCATGAAGGCTGCCACATGTAGGGGTGTCAGGCCAGACTGTGGAGAGAAAGGGGCCAGGAGCCAAGATGGGGGCTGATGGCCTTTCCAACATCTCTTCCTGCCTCCTTCTCCCCATCCCTGGGACACACTCCAGCACAAACCCAGGGTCCCCCAGTCCCAGCAGCCCGGCATGTCAGCTGAGGAGAACACGTTTACAAGAGCTGCTGCCTCCCCTGCAATCCCCCTGCCCTGTAGGGAGCAGGTCGTGGGGAAGTGCTGCCAGGCTCTACAGGCCCTGCGCCTCAGAGAGCTCTAAGCCACAATGAAGAAGGTGCCTGGGGACCAGCAGAGGCAGCAGGGTCATCATCCCCTGCAGCACTGCCCGCTTTGCACGAGCAGCAGCTGGAGACCTGGGGCTGGGCTGTGGCCCACCTACCTCCGTGACAGCATCAATGGAGGCACCCGTCTTCAGCAGTAGCTCCATCACTCGGATGTGGTTCTTCTTGCACGCGATATGGAGGGGCGTGAAGCCGTTCTGCAGACGGACAGATGGGACAGTCATTTTCGAGAACGCTCTCCCACACCCCAGCCCTGCTGCCTCTCCTCAC
>WEIS01012273.1:0-17712 GCA_013389965.1 Todus mexicanus
ATTGCCACTATAATTTTAAAATATTTGTGCTGAATTATGAATTTATAAACTGGAATTGTCCTATTTTCTCCTCTTGTGAGTGCTGGTTACTAACTCCAAGGGCAGGATTGTTGTTAGTAACAACCACTACACAACTGCCAGTAGTCAGCCCTTGGTAGGACTGGTAGCTACCAGGTAGGATGGATGACTCCAGTCCTCTGCAGTCAGAGGAAAAAACAGACTTGCTACCATATGAGCCATCATCTTCCTGCCAGTTGGAGGAACTAGTCCGAGACATGCAATCAATAAACTTTTCTTTTAACAGAAGAGACACCTAATCTTATACTATTTGGTGTCCTTGCTATATTAAGCATGCACATGTAGTTGCTTCATTAACTAGTTATTAGCAAGTTCATTCTTAGTAACCGCTTACACAGAATATAGAATATCGAAGAAATTAGGACAAAATCCCTCAGTTTGTCATGGTGCGATTTGGGAAGTGAGGCATGCAGATGTACCCTGCTGGCAGAGAGAGGCCAAGTGTTGTGTAGGGGAGAAGGTGTAGAAAGGAAAGGAGGAAGAAGTGTAAGATGAGCAATGATACAGTTTATGAGGAGGGAGGGAAATCATGACCCTTGTGAAGCATAAAGTCCCCAGGAGTACTCTGATCTGTGTATTGGGTTGGGTCCCTGTGGAGATGGGTGCAGTACAAGAAACATAGCCCCTTAAACACAGGTGGTGTGCTGATCTCACACCAGAAACACCACAGTCAGGAGAGTTACACTCTGATTTCTTTCAGGAGGAATCAGTATTGCTAGTCAGCTCAGAGCTGTGCTGCTCCACACATCACAAGTAACTCATAGTCATGATAGCTTGAAAAAATAATGGCTGAGCAGAGAAACCCGAGGCACAATGCAGTAATGAAAGCCATGTTTCTTACTGGTTTTCCTACGAATCATCAGATGCTGAATCCATCAGCCTAAAATAAAGAGACAAAAACTCCAGGGCTTGGATTACTTTGGTGTAGTTTGCTAATTATGCTTCTTTTAGTTTGTCTTTGCTTTTAAAATAATTTCTTATAAGCAGAAAGCAAAGAAAACATCTTGATTTTGCAAGGTATTTTCCTTTGAAGGCAAAAGAGCTAGTGGCACTTTGCAGTATATTCTTATATTATATTTTATTTCTAGAACTTTTCTCTCTAACCTAGCACTGCTTTCTTTCATAATGATTTTACTTCCCTCCATCGATGGCCTTCAGGTTGCAACATGTGAAAAGACCCTTCCTTCAAACAGTCATTTTGACAAGAAACATGCCAGTATGTTCCTTCTACCTATTAATATGGAAACTCTCCATTTGAATTTGGGGTGCGAGAAAACAAAGCAAAAGTCAATTTCAAGGAATATTTGTTCTAAAGCAGGTCCAGCCCATCCAGGAAGCCTTCTAGAACCACCAAGTCATTGCAAAGTTAGTGGTGTTGAATAAAAAGCAAGGACAACTTCCTTACATTTCTTCTTCCACTGTGTACACAGGAATTTTTACTGCAATACTATGAGCAGGAAAACAAAAATCAAGTATGTGCTAGTTGCTGCTACATTTCTCATAGACAATTAGCCACAAAATTAGCATTCACACAAAACAGAAAGTTCCTGTGTGTGTAGCACTGTAGAAGTATAGCTTGAAGTATTAGGCTGCAAATAACACATTTTTCAAAAAGGCTAGAGATATACCAGTTGCATTAGGGAATTTAGGCCCAATTATCCCCCATTAGTCAGTATGAACTACAGGGTGAACAGGTAAGGACGCAGGATTTGCTTTGATGGAGAATTTTCAGTGAAAGAGGTTTTATTGTCAGCATTTCCGTTCATGGTTGGAACAATTTAAGTGATGTTTTCATAACAGAATAAAAGAGTCAAACATTTGGGAAGGAAAAGTGATTTTATTCTGCATTTTGAATAACAGCACCCACAGAACCCACTGAAAACTCATCGCTCACCTCTGTGTTAAAAAAAGGGTAGAAAAAGTGTTGCAGCCATCAGTTCACCAGAGATACTACTGTTTAGCACGCCAAGAACTTCATTGCCTATTTTGTGAAGGCTAGTTCATTGTTATCTTTTTGAACACTGCATTAGGACTCCAACTTCTAATCCAAATAATTTTGCCTGGCAACAAGACCCTTAAGAGGCATTTTTGCTGAATAGCTGCTGTAGATTCAAATCACAGGCTTCCCCTTTAAGGCGTCCAAAGCCAGGCTGCAACTTGTCTTGCATACATTTAGCCCATAAACAAGAGCGGCCATCCACAGGTTTCTGTGGCAAGCACCAGGATCCCTTCATCCTTCTGGAATGTGAAGATAACATCCACACAGTGCTCAGGGAGGATAATAATATCACCTGGGATCAGAAACAGGAGGATAGCTCAAGTGCTTGAAACACCGAAACTTCCAGCAGAGATGTGAATTAGAACTAATTACTTTATTTAATTCCCAATCATATTCCAAGGGATTCCTTTGTGGAATATGCAGTGAGATATGCAGTCATCCATAATTGTATATCTATAATTTCTTCTCTGAACTCCCCAGAAATGTGATGTAGTACTATATGAGGATTGCATTATTGTTGAATCTGCAATGACTGCAACAAACAGAATTAAATTTATTGCCCAATTTCAGGTGTGAGATGTATCCTCACTTCCTTTATCATGCCTCAGGGGTCAAGGTAGAGCAGATCCCATGGCCTTCAGCTCTCCACCTGGTCACAGGGGCACTACATTTGTGCCTCTCCATCACTTTCAGGGGACAACTGCCACAGGACTTTCCAGCAGGACTCTCGGCCTCGCTTCGCTTTCCATTCCTACAGACAGCCCTGTTTTGCCAGCGCTGCCATGCAGCAGGGCCAACTCCCGGGGCAGCCCCATTTGTAGCAACTGCCTAGGAAATGGGGTACCAACAATCTGGTTTTTGTATGGTGGTGCTCTCATCCAGCAGGTGGGTCTTCTGGCCTGCTTGCAACACTCACAAGGGTGCTGGGGTATTACAATTTGTTTGGAATGTGAAGATTTTTAAACTACTGCCCTTATCACTGGCATTTGGCTTGAAAATTTGCTTCCCAATAAGGGATTACAAACAAGCCAAAAGGTCATATCACGCCTTCAAAACTGCTGAAAATGGCCAGCTGTCCAAACCAATGAAGTACATGAAAAGGGGGGCTAGTCCTTTAACAATTTCCTAAACTACCCAGACTTCTTTTTTTGATACACCTGAGCTAACTGAAAGGTGGCACAGCTCACATAAGAGTGGGATATTGTTGATTTGTAACAGAGGATGTTGTAATTCTGCTCTGCATACAGCTTGTTTCCATAGGAAAAACAGTAGCTGGTTTACTGCATTGACAAACAAAACTTTTCTTGGTCAACAGAGCTACTCAGTATTACATTGGAGAAGGCTGAGTGAGACAATCAACGTAAATTAACCCACAATTAAGTAAAGTAATTAGTAAAACAAAAGCTGGAACAAATTTTCTTCCCGATCCACACCTGAATCAAACTTCTTCCTTCAGCTAAGGAATGAGTATTACATGGCATTGCACAGGTTGCCACTTCTTATTTGCGCATCTTGCTATTCAGAGATGATCAGAAACCAACAGTGTTTTTCCTTATGAGAAGTTTCCAATTGCTTAAACCATCAACACTGTACATAAATACACAGTTCTGACACAAGCTGTCATAAAGAAAAGAAGGTAAAATAATTTCCACTGACATTATTCTGGACAGCTCCAGAATGGAGTAATTTGCTTTTTCATTTTGAAATTAATTTTTGTATTACTTGACTTCCAAAATTTATTTGTGGAGTGTAGACATCTTGTTTTGATTACCACGAAGTATTACTTTTTTTTTTTTACTTTTTTTTTAATGAGAGTTATTTTCAAAACTTTCTGTTAAACTTGTAGAATCTGCTGCCAAAGAGGAAATCTGGATCCTGTACATTCACTGTCACTGAATCTGTTTTCTATTTTACAAGGAATCTATCTCATGAAATACTGAACTGGATTTCAATCCATGGCTGAGAAACACAAAGATTAAGTAACACAAATAGTCAACAAATACGATATTAATGTGATAATGTTATTACTTTCACATTAGATGCAAACTCCTGTGATTTGGTTTTATTCTTCTTTATTAATAAACTCCTGCAAAGATGTTATTTGTGGCTATATCTTGTTGCATCAAATTAGTATGTTAGTTTCTCCCTGTGAGTCATCCCAGCAAGTTATAATGATGCTACTTCTGTAAATGTTCTTGAAGAACAGAATAATAAGAGTCTGCAGGGAAAATTGATGTCCATAAAAACCTCCAAGTCAAAGAAAGGTACTGGTGGGCAGATCTTAAAATACTTCTTAGCAACATTTAAAAGCACAGTACTTGCACAATACTGGGTTTTATTCATTGATTTGGTAAAAAAGACAAAATAATCTTACAAGAGGATGGTAAAGAAATTCACACACCTGTCATTCAAGGGGCATCAGCTCCTGTTTGCAGTTATGGCTTCATTTTCATACTAGTTTCTCTTGCACACGCAGTAGTCAGACTTAAAACTGTCTAGATTTGCTTTCATAAATAAATACATACTCTACTACTTCCTTCTATTTACTTCAAATAGCCAGTGATGACTACATGGTGCTAACTAAAAAGAGAAAAAACAGAGGGACATCAGACAGAAAAAGGAGGCTATAGGGCAAGTGCTATATGTGGTTTCGCACTAGTGAATGTGTGAGGTAGATTGCTAGCCAGCTCATCTGGGATCTTAAACCTCCAAGTTAGTTTTAGTGGCCTCTTTTTACTGTCCCTTCTCACACCTGCATACACATCCAACCTCACCCATCCAAAAATGAGGTTGCAGGCATTTCTGAAGCCTTTGCTGTTTGTCAAGTTCTACAGTCCTGAGTCAGAGCAAGGTTAGTATTGGCATCTGAACCCAACAATAACCACCTCTAACAATCCTTTGGTTTGGGGGATATTCTCAGTACAGAATCATAATCAGAGTAGAAGATCAATGAAACACAGTATACCTTTGCTACGTAGTGATGTCTATTCCCTGGTTATCAAAAAGCGCCACAAAATGAGGCAGTAACCCACAACAGACATAGTCAGACAGACCAGTGTATGCCATAGAAAGATCAAGATAGTGGTTTTAGGAATATTTAAAGGCTACAACCTCATCAGTTTGCCTTTATGAACACAGGGAACAGTCATAACTACTGTTGATCTCTGCAGAAGTAGCTTATCATAACATACTTGCAAGCAATAGTCAATTCTGGCATCTTTTCCCAAGAATTTAAGGGACTGTTTGGATTCCATTTACCATAAAATTAACAAAATAATTCTAGTGAGAATTTTTGCTCACAATAGGCTACATCTATTGCCACACAAACTTTAACTACCCCTGACAAAATCAGCCTTGCATTTTTTTTCAGTTGGGTTTACACAGCTAAGAAGAGTGAATCGCTGGATTCGGTTCATGAGCTGACAGGGAAACATCAAAATGAGATAACAATTTACCTAAATGTCAGACGATAATAAGACTGTAATTGCATTGTCAGTTTTAGACTGGATGGAGCTTATACTTCATTGGGTTGTACATCTGTACTCAAATCCTAAAAATGGTCAGGTGGAACAGCTAGCCTTTGCTTCAAATCTGTTTGGGCATCCCTCCTTCCCAGCATCAGATACAGTTGGCTCTGAAATCCCCTGTCCCAAGGGCAATATTAAAGTAGCTGCTAAATTAGGGACAAAGCTTTTCCACCCACTCACATTATCCATTACAAATAGTTACAGTGTTGTCTATAAATAAATAAGGTTCTTCTCTTTTTCATTGCTCTTCCAAATACTTACAGCTTCAATGTCACAACCAGTATCCATGGCTTTCATATACTTACTGTTAAATTAAAACAACAGTACTGCATCAGTCATTCAGGAGAAGAAACATTATAAAAGAGAATATTAAACACATGCAGCAGGAATGATAAGAAAGAGAAGACAGGGAAGATAATGAGGATCTGCTTGTCCTAAGTGTTTGAAATTACATATGTGCTGTGTGAGCTGTGTGAGATAGAGAAAATCAGATTCCACAGACACACAAAAGCTGTGGTAACCTTGATAATCCTTTTCAAAATACAAATACTTTCAGTAAGTGCTGAAAAATTATTTATCAGTTAGTATAGAGCAAACAGAAACAGTTCTTATTTTGCATTGCATTGCAAATAACCCATGCTGCTTTCCGTGTTGTATGCAGTTGTTTTATGAATTATGACTCAGATGATACAATGTCTGCTAACTGATAGTAAAATTCTGCTCTCATGATAAAGCTTAATGTAACATGGTAAGGCTACAGGATATTGCTCAGGCCCGGGGCACATTCCATTATGCAATAGAATCATCCCTAAACCTCCAAAATGTCTTCACATGCTTTACTAGCAAGCATTTGCAATAGGGTTTATTTCTCAGATAGTAGGTCTGGCAGTTTACTACTTTAAACAAAGTCTTTCAGCAGTGTCCTTTCCAGTCAATCAGTGACGCTGAAATTCGTATCACCTGCTGTTGTCACAGGTCATGGTATTGCTCATACCATAGCTGTGTGCAGGTTTCTCTGTGCATTCTCTCTGTCACAATGTTAGCTCCAAAAATGAGTAAACATGAGCGTGTTTCAAGAAGTGAACCAAGTAGTCACTAGGGTGTAAGCTGAAAAATAATTAAAATAATTTAAGGCCAGTATAAGAGAAGTTGCACTCTATAGGTGTTGAGAATGCACGGTTCTGAGCTGGTATCATAAAAATTTATGAAGCTGGTGGGATTCATAGTGAATGAGAGAATGTGACATTTGAGTAGAAAACCTGAATCTGTATGATAAAATCGCGCTCTATAGTACGGGATCAGGCCGATGCATTCTCACCTCTTGTTTGTGGTCTTCTGCAAGGACAGGTGGTTTTAAAATGCTTCATATTTGTGAGAAGAAGAACTTAGAGATGTTTCGTGGACTGCTGTAAATTATTCAGCTGCATATTCCAAAACAGACTAAAAGGAGATTTAGCGCTCCTCCTGCAACTCTGACATGCCTGATCTTTTGCTCTCAGCATTTCCTGCAACATCAGGACACTCCTTTTCCACCAAGCATGAACAACTTTGTAATGAATGGAGCTGGCTGCAGACCTTGACTTTCCCTGGGGAGCACCAACTATTGCTGGTTGAGGAGCAATCATGGCCTGAGGCTGCTCTCTAGGCACCCAATACACCCCTGCACAGCTGGAGAGAGACCAACCAGTCAGATCTCCAGGAGAGACCTCCCTCAAACAAAATGCTCTCAAAGGAGTGCTGAACCGCAATGAAATGTTGCTTCTTGACTATGCCTTCTCTACAAGGATCATCAGAGAAAGTGTAACTCCCCAGGTTTAACAGTGGTGTCCTCAGATCCTAGTGCACTACATGCAAGTGAAAAACATCTTTGCACCTTGCAACCATTTCTGCAGGGTTCACCTGCAGCAGAGAGGGGCCGTGCTGGGGAAAGTCTGTCAGAGACCATACACTGGGGAAGTGGTGGTAATGCTGAAGAGTGCTCTGGAACTGACAGGAACTTCTTCCCAGGTTCCTTCTGCATGCCTAAGGCATCTGGTAATCACCTGTGGCCCTGGCAATGGGGCCTCACCATCTCCAGAATTCCTATCCCAACTGCCCAGGATGTGTTTTCCCAATTTTCTCTCTCCACACGCCCAGATTGCTGTGCACAGGACCCAACTGTGGGCAGGTGGCATTTGCCCTCTGTGTCATGCATTGCCTTTCACGTCATGGCCCTGTGATTGCCATGTCCTCTCCCAAGAGGCCTGCCATATTTTTGGAGAGGTATGCTAGTGGGAGCATGGCACTGGGCCCAGCATGGCTCTCCCAAGGCTCTGGACCTCTTCTGTTGAGGCGTTCTTAGAGTGAGAGGACAAAGAACGCAGCTTTGCCCTGTGAAAACCAGCTCAAGGGGTGATTGATATCTTGCTGCCAGGGGGATTTTCTTCTTGTTTTTTATTCTTTCATTTTTACTTTTTTTTTTTTTTTAATATAAAGAAGGTACTGAATCAAGTATCCTAAAGAAAAGGATGTGGTCAAGGGAACATCTAGCTTGTGTAAAACAGACTGAGCACTTTAGAAATTTAGTTATTTCAATTCTCACCTTCTATACTGGGTAGTTTATATTATAATCCTTTTTGTCACAGAAGACCTCATAAGTAAAGCAAGAACGATTTCTTCAAACAGAATTGCAAAAGTTATTGCCTGAACCTAAATTCAGGCCAAGCAACTTATTCTGTTTCTGCTCAGAGCACCATTAACAGGGTGTTGTATCCTCTGCAAAACTGTGAAAAGTTGAGGACAGCAACTGTTGTGGTTTTTTGTTATAAAGCCACAAATCATCCCAATCTTGATTTATAGACATGATGAATCAACAAAAAGCTGTCCTTCATATTTATGTATTTTCTGTAGTTATATGATACTTTTAGAAATTTCTGTGGATTGAAAAATGGATGGAATATAAGAATTACATTCTGCATGTACACATTACAAACATCCTGAACTTAACTTTTTCTGTGGTCCATTTCTAGACCAATGAGGTCCTGTAATACTTTTTATTTTAGTACTTGTGACACCCAAGAGAGCTACTTGATCTTTCATAACCTCAATTATTATATCAAACAACAAAAGTAAACTTCAAGTTTTCAATCCTCCTTCTGCTTTCTGGAACTTTGTATCTTCTAAGGTTTGTGGTAAGAACAAATGATTATCCCTTTTTGCTTAGACACAAAGAGCAAAAAAGTGTATGAATAACAGTCCATATAAAAATCTTCAAAATAAAAGCAATTTGCATTCTGAGCAAATGAAGGATTTAACATTGGAGGTAACTTTGGTTTTCGCAAATTACTATTTTTTATTCTGCTTTAAAGATAATTATTTTGCATACTTTCCTTTGAAAATAAGCACAAGATAAGAACAGATGTTTGATTTCTTGCATGGATATATTTTAGGGAACTTTGAGCTTTTTTATTATGTAAATAAACTAATAACATTTTATAGTTACCCTGTCAAAATATTTGTGTTCTACATATGTTAGTACAAAGATGAAAAATTTCCTGTCAGATTTTTTTTGTTCTTTTTTCAACATGTATAACTTGATGGAATCATTTGAAGAGAGCGAGATTGGAACAGCATTTACTGGTTGCTGGAATGCAATGAAAGACCTAACGGTACGCTCTGTATAAATTTGGATTTATGTAGTAACAATGCTGCATTCAAGAACTCTGAAATCACCTACACGAACTCCATTCATCTTCCATTTGCTTAGAAATTATGATGCAATCTTTGGGCATACACTTTTTTTTTCCTTGCATCTGTGCCTTATTCACCGCATGAAACAGACTCTGTACTCTTAGTGTGCGACTATTCAATACACTGTTCCACCCCTATTGTTCAGTGAGGGATCTCTGCCTTATTAACTTCACACTGTTCAAAGCAGTCTGAAATAAAAATCCTCAAGTTTCTTGGAGAGCTTTCAGAAACTTTTTTTTTTTTTTTAATACAGTGATGCTTATCACTGTATTTCTATTTAGAAAACTCAAAATGTTTAAGTAAGAAAGTGGGGGTGGGGTGGAGTGATGGTGTCCTCCATTCTTTTTAGCTGGAACCTGGGGTGATGAGAATTTAAGATGAAAAATAACCTCAAATGCTTAGTGCACTATGTGAAATGTGAAGCATTACACTCCACTTTTTAAATTCAGAACCAGCTCCCACCAGTTTCAGCAAGTGCTGCGGTGGTCTCAAGGCAGGCATTCAGAAACTGGTACTCATTAGTCGCTGAGAAGCCAGGAGCAGAGACCTGTCTAACTCCGAGAAGCAGAAGCAGTGGTAGACAGCAAATCTAGGTCTTCAGGACGGCATTAACAACTAAGACTTTTTTGGTGATTGATCTGTGCTTTATTTGGCACACAACCCCCATGGTTGACAGGGAGGAGTCCTTCCTACCTACATTGGATTCACTTATGTATATAACTCTTTTCTGCAATGCTAGTCCATAGTTCTCATAGGCATTAAATATTAAAGTGAATCTGAATCAAATTTTGTAATTCCTTCTACAATCTACTGAAATTTAGATTGCCATAAGTTTAAATTTAACTTTAAACGGACATATTTTGAAATGGAAATTTCTTTTAACTCAAAAATCTACATATGGGGATACTGGTGGACGAGAAGCTCAACATGAGCCATCAGTGTGCACTTACAGCCCAGAAACCCAATCATATCCATGTCTGCATCAAGATAAATGTGGCCAGCAGGTCGAGGGAGGTGAATCTCCCCCTCTACTCAACTCTTTTGAGACACCACCTGGAGTACTGCATCCAGTTCTGGAGCCCCTATTAGAAGAAAAATATGGATGTGCTGGAATATGTCTAAAGAAGGACCATGAGGATAATCAGAGGGGTGGAGCTCCTCTCCTGTGAAGACAGACTGAGAGAGTTGGCGTTATTCAGTCTGGAGAAGACTCTGCGGAGACCTTATTGTGGCCTTCCCCTATCTTAAGCGGGCCTACAAGAAAGCCGGTGAGGGACTTCTTGGGATGTCAGGTAGTGGCTGGACTAGGGCAAATGGAGCAAAACTAGAGCTGGGTAGATTCAGATTAGACTTTAGTAAGAAGTTGTTCACCATGAGGGTGGTGAGACGCTGGAACAGGATGCCCAGGGAGGTGGTGCAAGCCCTGTCCCTGGAGGTTTTTAAGGCCAGGCTGGATGGGTCTCTGAGAAACCCGATCCAGTGGGAGGTGTCCTTGCCCATGGCAGGGGAGTTGGAACTAGATGATCTTTGAGGTCCCTTCCAACCCTGGTAATTCTATGATATAAGTCTCTACTTTTTGCAAGAATAATAGAGAGCATATCCTTGAAAATGAGAATGCATACCTGCTGAATGCTGAGTTAATTGCAAGGTTAGCTGAGCCCACAAATTTTCCGTCACAGAAGGTGAAGATCAGACACCTGAAAAATAAAAAAATTGTTCTGGTACAGTGATGAATAGTTTTTGGAGAACAATAACATACGCAAAGAGCTTAGAGTGAAGACAGGTAAACTGTGTGAAGCCTCAGCTCAGAAATCATGATGTACTTGGATGTATCACCAGAAAAAGGCTTAATAGAAGCAGAAAAACTTTTATACAGCTGACCACAGCATCAGGGAATCTGTACAGGGCTGGAGAGCCTGCAGCTATGTTCAGTTTGGGGTACCACAGTATAAGAAAGACATTGAAGTGCTGGAGTGGCTCCAGAGAAGAGCAATGAAGCTGGTGAGGGGTCTGGAGAACGTCTTCTGAGGAGCAGCTGAGGGACTCAAGATTGTTTAGTCTGGAGAAGAGGAGGCTGAGAGGAGACATTATGGTTCAAGACAGGTGTTGGTCTCTTCTCCCAAGTAACTAGTGATAGGATGAGAGGGAATGGGCTTAAGTTGTACCAGAGAAGGTTGAGGTTGGGTGTTAGGAAAAAAATATATACTGAAAGAGTAGTTAGGCATTGGAACAGGCTGTCCAGGGAAGTCGTGGAGTCACCATCCCTGAAACTGATCAAAAAATGTGTAGATATAGCACTTCAGGACATGGTTTAGTGGTCATAATAAAGTTTGGTTGATGGTTGGACTTTAGGATCTTAGAGGTCTTTTCCAACCCTAGTGATTCTATGATTCTAGTGTGTGGACTCTGGTGATCATTGCTGATTAGGAGCTGGTGATCCAGGGACTGCTCCAAAAAAGCTGTGAGAAATACTCCAAGTTTAGGAAGATGCTTTACAGGTAAACAGGCTGAAGAAGTACAGTCCACTCACTTCAACAAAGAAGAGATTGAAGGATGACTTCCGTGTAGTGATTTCTGAACTGTAAACAAAGACAAAGTGAGGTCAGGTATCAATAACCAGATATACTAAAAATAGAAAATGGGATTTTTCTTTGTCAATCATCATCAGTGATTAAAAATTTAAGAAATTTTCTCAGGATTCAGTAGCTCTCAGAGTCTAATTCAGGGCTGAACTACAAATACTGCTCTCAGCCACTGTTGACCAGCCTGAGACAGTAGCTGCTTGATAGCCCTTTAGGCAGCTTTAATGAAAGAAAGGTGTAATGATGCCTCTTCTCCTGAAAATGTGTAAAGTGCCTGCTAATTTGCAAGCAAATCATACAATATATGTTTTAAAGTAGTCTCAAATCAGCACTTTTGAGTATTCATTGCAAGGTCTCCTGTCACTGTCCCAAAGGTTACAAAAAATAGAATAATGCAGATCTTTCGGGTTTTCCAAAAACTGGAAACTCACATAACTTTCAAGGATTTGAATAGAAAGGAGGAAGAGGCAGAAGGATGGATTTGTGATGTTAACTGTCATGTCTTTTTATGAGATAATGGTGTCAGCATGGACATCACACTATTCAAGTGCTTCTGCCCTCTTCTACCATTTTTCTTCCACCTGCTTAGATTCCTACCTGTGAACTTTGAATTCAGAATGATAGCTTAATGGCATCATTAGCATACCTGTTAATTCGTAACAGGCATCCTGGAATTTCACTGGCTTGTGACTGTAGCCATTTCTATCTAGAAACACAAGATGTGGACTGTGGCCATCTGTGGCCTCAGGCACAACAAACAGAATATTCAGTATGACAGAAAAAACATACAACAAGATTGTTACAGGGAAAAAAAATGTCACAGTGAAGATATTAAACAATATTGAAAAAAGTGACATCTGCATGCACTGGATAATTATGTTCAGTTAGTGAAAGAGAAAACAACCTCTCTTTTGTTGCAGGGTTTTAAACAATCTCTGGCTGCTAGGGGTAGTTTTGTTCTGCCTAGATTAGCCAATAAATGGTTCCTCCTGTCTTTTCTAGGGTTGTCAACACTGGCTGATGGCAAAGATGAGGTTATAAACTCGTTCTCTAGTTCAGTAGCACAGGTCATATGTCTTCTTCAGTCTGTGAGGAAAGAAAATTGTTAACCTTGGAATTGTGAGAGTATATAGAAACACACTGGATAGTTCCTTGTACTAGGTACCTCTAGTAACACCTTGTTTACTGTTTAATCACTGACTATTCAATAAATAAAAGACAACAGCATAAATGAAAACAATCCAGAAGAAGAATGTATAGCAAAATATTATTTTAATGATTCCTGATAACATTTCACGGTCAATACCTGTTGAAGGACATCTCCTTCGCCATTTCATCAGGCCAAGGCCTACCTAATCTTTAGAGACACACCAAAAAGAGCAGTCACCAGGGAAACACAGTATCTATATATGGCCCTTAGCTGCTACTCAGGGCTGCCTGGAAAGGCTCCTGTCCACAAAGAAAGAGTGACATTTGCTTTTCTCCTGCAAGACTTCCACAGGTAAGGTGTGCAATCTTTTGCTGTTTAATTGGTTGTGAGATATTAACTGGGAACCAGAGAGGTGTATAGTGAAAATAGTGAAATTTAAGATGCATGAATTGGAACTCTGTGTAAAAATAAAATACAGCTTCTCCTCAAAACAGTCTTGTGGCTTTGAAACATGCTGCACTGCTGAATGCCATATGGACTGCTTCTTCACTTTACAAGCTTTCTCAGGGGATTATTCTAACAAATGGCATCATATGGGGATGTGAATCTTCTACATATGTAATACTATTGGGCAATGCATTCTAAGTGTACTACCAGTCATCACAGCTTTTATTGCAGCAATCAATATTTTATATCCATATATGATGTAATATAATTGCCCTTCCCAGTTTACAAACCTTGAGCTAGAAAATTGCGTGTTTCTTGCACAATATTGACCTGCATTATGAATGAAGCTTTGAAAGACATCACTAAAAAGAAGAAGAAAGAATGGGCTTGGTTTTGCACTATACATGCTGTATAGATCCTGTATATATTTGTATTGTAGCCTTGAAGTGGAATGTAGTGTTTTGTAGGAAAGACTGCCCCTTCTTCTGTCAGTATACCAGGGAAAATATCTTTCCTGTCAAGACAATACTGAAATTCAATTAGCTTAAAAATGAATTAATTTGATAACCTGAATTTTAGAAATTCAGAAGTTTAGTGGCTGCAGAAATAATAGCATTGTGCCTAAACTTTGTCATGTCCCCCTCACCCCCCCCTTTTTTTTTTAATGCACTGAAGCATTTAAGCTATTTGAAACCTCTTTACTATCTCCTTAATATGCAATACCATAACCTCTTCTCTTCCTCTTTTGGGATTGTTTACATCCTTAGAGACACGTAGAATCTTTTGGCTGGGAATGAGAAAAAGCCTTTCCAAATTTCCTGAGTTACTCAGCTTCCAGCAGACACATTGGGCTTGAATGTCTCTTCCTGCAAATCCCAGAGCTCAATCAACACAAGGCTTTCTACACATAAAGCTGGGGTCTCAGGTACGTTCTGAAGTTTTGTTAAAGTACTCTACTTATATCATTCCATTCACGCAAGCACCTGCTAAGGGTGAACTTAAATCCTTGTGATGTGAATCACAAAATTTAATAAGGATGACTTTGTCGGTGGATCCTAGTTTTAAGGTGATGATTTTAAGTTATAAGGGAGTGCTTGTGTCCCATTTTTGTAGTATGAAACAGTTTTCTTAGATTGAGATATTAATGATACAGCTGGCAATAATTAAAGATCTTTATGAATGTAGAAGGGAGAATGGAAGAAAAAGAACATGCGAGTCATTGCTTAGAAATATGCAAGTACTTAGGATCTTTGACCCTCCTGCTCACAGAATCATATGCCCATGATCCTGCTTCTGCAGATTGGTGACTCTGTTCTGAAGGGCCAAAATTTTGTATGGTTCACTCAAGTGGTTTGACCAGTGATTGTAAGACATGTTATGACCCTTCTTTTGGGACTGTTTGTTCACACATCTTATTCTGGGTAACAAAGAGAAGCTGCAAGCAGGATATACACAACATAAAAGCATGGAGCATTGACTCGTTGGCTAGTACGCACAAAAGGCAGCTGGGATTTAGTGAGCTGCTAGACAAAGAGTTATTGTGCTGATCACCCCAACAAGGCTTTGGGTCCCACAGGCAGGGTGGACTTCCATGGGTTGCCTAGCCCCATGGAGAGGCATCTGCCACCCACACATCGGTAGCAGCAGCTCAGCCCAGTGACTCCCACTTAGCTGCCCTCTGGTTTTCCCTTAATATTTCTAGGCTGGTGTTTTCTTTCTGGAATCCTTGGCCCATCTGTTATCCTACCTCAACAACCCTCCTCTGCAACCACTGTTACCTTTCATACTGCTGTGGTGATGCTCTCACAGCTGTGCCAGTAGCATAGCCCCAGGTCAGGCAGTGGTGTTCCCTGAGGGCCCCCAGCACCTGGCTAACCCTAGTCATGCTGTTGGGAGAAGCTCACCGCAGGGATTGCGGAAAGGCCATTCCACAGGCAACTGAGTAGTTCCTTGGTCCCATTTTCATCTGCTGTTGACAAACTAGAAATAAAGGATCTATTTCCTGTGTCTATCTTCTTCCATTTTCTTTCACTGTCAATAGATGCTTTGCACATGGCCACTTTGCCCTGCTGGATAAGTTATGGATGAAGGTAGATTCTTTTAAGCCTAGGTGACCCTTAAAATTGGCAAGCTGCAATTTAAGCTTTTCTCCCTCTCCATAAACCAGCGCACAGCTTAAAGGCAGAGGAAAATCTGCCCACAAATCTCTAAGGTCTCTGAGGCAGACAGAACCAGGTGAACAATGTTAGGGTGAAAACTTCTTCCTCTGCCATGAATGACAGCATCTTCATGGCAACACAGGAAACTGTGTAACAGGGAACCCCAAGCGACTTGGCTTCCTTATAGAGTTACCTGACCAGGAGCCATCTGTGCTCGAGTATATCAGATTTTATCTACTTTCTTATTAAAACTTGGGTCCAGGTGCTTAGCATGAAGGGAATTGTGTAGTTAATGTATTTCTAAATTCGCTTATCGATCTGAAAAATGCTTTTGAAATACAGTCTACACTCTGAGTAAATTAGCTTCTGTGCTTAAACAGATGACTAGCAGCTCCCTCTTTCATTCCAGAACCCACTCAAGGTGTACATTTTGATAACAGCAGAGTTTTCAAGCAATCCTCACTGAGGTGACTTGTAACAGAAGGCTTTTGTCAGCAGTGAGGTCAAACTCAAAGGAAGAGGGAAATGTCACTGTCTAATCACCTAAGCTACAGGACTAGCTTGACCAGACTGGATGTTTTAGAAGAACAACATAACCTAGAGCAGATGCCAACTAAATTGAACTCATGTACAATTGCACACAAATGCGAGGTCTGTCTAAGTTGACCGTGTCCTTGTTGTGACTATACATGAGTTCTAAGAGCAGGATGACTGTTGCAGAAATTCTGCAAATTTTGCAAGAGTCTTCATAGAACAAAAAAACCAAGCAGGCATACGTTATTTTGAAATACTGTCTGACCCAGTTTAGGACTTTTCATTTGGCAGTGTATTGTACTACATTAAATTAAGTAGGATGCTGGATCAAAGCCAAATACTAAGGCCGACTGTTGGCTGAGGGTTTGTGTGAGACACCTCGATCCAGTGTGTGTTCACAAAACGTACAAGTGAGCCATTTTAATCTCTGGGGTCAGCTGGACTGCTTGTATTAAGCTAAATATGAAAAAATTAAGCAAATATTATACAAATATTAAAAAGCATCTGTCTTTCTTACTCAGTGTTTTGTGTCTTGTTTATGCTGAAATATTTTCATGTCAATTTTCTTTTGTGAACACAGTGAGCATGAATGCAATGCTACCATCTGAGAGCGGTTTATGTTGCCTTAACAATAAGCCAGAGAAGACAACAGTTCTGATTTAACCCTGAAAACCTAAGTCAGGCTTGCTAAGGAGAGTGTCTGCAACCAATCAAGCGATGAAAGACCCCCGTGCAACTGAACTCAGAAAGGCAGTAGCCTCCCAGAGCTGTTTCAGGTGCTAGGGTTAAACGTAAGACTGCAAGCTGTAAATAAAACATGGGCTGGGTGACCTGGGTTTTGGCTTCAGCCTGTATTGTCTTTCCCAGCTGCCTGGAAATAACCCTTGTTTAATTTTCAAGCTTGAGAGGAAGCAAGACTGTTGTTCTGTAAAAGCTATCCTCCTGTCTCAGCTATTCCTGGACCACGGACCTATGTATTCTGGGGTAAATCTCACAACGACCTTGGCAGCTTTTTTAATAAGCTTAGAACTTACCTTATTTTGAGACAACTTACACAGTTTAAACTGTATGAAAACTTCTACAATACTATTACATCATTTGTAGACTCCAGTGGGAAAAAAAGAATAAAAATTGAATAATATTCTCCAAATACATGACAAGGAAATGTAGCCCTTTTTCTTTCGAGGTGAGCAGGACAAAAGGTACGTAAGGCTAGTCTGGGGCTTGGAAAAAAGTTCTTAGTCTGTACTGAATTGTGGGTATCCTCTTGTACATTTACTATCTTACCTTTGTAAGTCTAGAGGGACAGTACAAAGAAGAGTCCTGTTTCAAGTCCTTTAAAGTTAATCTCCCGACTCCATGTTAACAGCCATGTTCCACGTATGGAAGTACTAATGTTAAATTTTGCTAACTGGGTTCTTTTATTATTTAGCATTCAGCCCAGTGAAAATGTACAGTAGCACTATGTGGTTCTGCTAGTTTAAGTGTGTATTTTTCCAATCTGCCA
>WEIS01012276.1:0-10962 GCA_013389965.1 Todus mexicanus
ACAACCTTGCAGAGGTTTAAACTGCTCTTCAAATGTAGTTCCAGCCATCAGCGATAAATTCTAGGACTAATATTAAGCCTCTAAAACCACGTTGTCTGTCAGCCAGGACCGCTGCCCAGCTTGTCAGGAGCTAACAGGGCTAACTTACGAATTGCAAAAAATATTAAGATTCTCTGAATCTTACTGGCGAAGCTGCAACGGTCAATCCGTCTGTAGCCTGGGTCTGACCACACGGATGGAGCGAAAGGTCAGGTTTGCATATGCAGCCCAGAGATCTTCACTGCCTTCAAGTTAAAATACCCTTTCCTGTTGGGCGTGCGTCAGCCACGAGCAACCCGAGCCCCGGCCGTTCCCACGCAACTGCGCCTAATGAAGCGCCTGTTTTAACAACCATTTTTTGAATGAAAAGCCCCACTTACCATACGGCCACTTGTATTAATACCACATTGTTTATCAGTTTAAATAAAAGCCCTACGGCAACGAGCACCCACGTAACGAGCACCGAAACACAGTTATACGGACGTACCTTAGTGCTGCAAAGGAGAACTGTACCTGTTGAAATGTGCTCGTGGAAAAATGCAAGGCTTGTTAGGGACCTGGATAGCAGTAAGCTAATGTACGGAATTAACTGGAAATAGAGGAAAAAGTAACAGCTTTGTTGCTTTTTATAAAGAAATGAAGCTATTTAATATGGTTCTTAATCCTTCAGCATTTAGCTCAGTCCCTTAATGCTGCTTCCTGGAACCCGGGGGGCAGAGAGGGTGGGAATTGAATTCTCTTGTACAACAAAACCCCAAATTTTCTTCTATGTGAAGATTTTAACTGAAGGAATATTCAAAAATCTTAGTAACACCTCAGCGCTGGAGCCTAAGGGCATCGCAGAGAGAACTTTCAGACCAGGAGGGTGGAGAACCGAGCCTCTGGGAGGTCTGACCTCAGCACCGGGGGTTCTCCTGAGTTTTTAAATCCTCCTGAACCTGCTGGGCTTAAAAGGGCAAAACTACTTGGGACGATTCATCCTGGAATTTCCTCCATGGAAAATAAAAGGTGACACTAACCCCTAAAGGAAATAGTTCTGTTAGTTTAAATCAGTTTTATATGAGCCACTTCAGTATTTATAGGTCAAGCTTGATTACAACCGAAATAGATTGTTATACAGCTGTCTTTAAACAACAACAGCCAAGAAACCCAGGGGCGGTTGGACTCCTGCCCCCAGAAGAAGAGAGACTGTGTTTAACTCATGAAGGAGGAAGGGAGGACACATCCTACACCAGCTAATACGATGAGCACTGCTGGCATCAGCCAGCCCTTCCCCTCCACCTCATGTTCCGACAGGAACAACAAAGAAGTCCATCTTTTTTTGCGTGCCTTTGAAATGATAAGACATAAGGCAATAGGAAAAAAAAATAATAAATCTCTCCCCTATTTTTGTATGCAAATTTGTTAAACACATGGCCTGGAGACAGGCAGCTCCGGGCCTTAGAACATACCACACTTCATTTGAATGTTAATTGCTATTACCCACAATTTCTGGGCTTTCCTTTTCAGTCAGGACACCTTCCCAGCCAAGGTAAGAACTCCCATTTTTCTAGAGTAACTCTAGGAACAAGCAGCAGCCACACGAGCACACCGGTATCAGCACCATGGGCTTGCAGCGCTTTCTGCAGACGCAGTTCATGTCAACCTGGCATGGAAAGGACAATAAAAGCAGTTTGGGCCTCTCAGCTCTGTAGACGCGACAGTTTTCCTGCGATCTGCTACCCCTCCAGTCCCGCTGAAGCCTCTTGGAGAGCTACGCTGGCTGGTACTTGACGTTCTGTTTACGATGAGAAGTTCAAACAGTCCCTTCACCAGCCAGAGGCTGCAAAGTCCTGAAGTCACCGAATCAAGACCCACTTTCTGGGAATCGCTCCACTGAGGAAAGCGCCCTGAGCTTTAAAACATCTGTTTGATCATTGGAAATGAGATTCCTGAAAAAGCTTTACTCCGAACGCGAGTGCGCTCCCGAGATCAACGTGCCAGTGCAGTGTGTGCATGAAACAAGACAAAGCTGTAATAATATTGTAATCCCTTTACAAGCGATCTGACTTTCTGAGTGATCTGATGAGTTAAAAGCCCTAAATGCATGAATATTTCATGAGCAAGGCTGGCTGGAACCCTTTCAGTCTGTATCTTTCACCTTCTTGTTATTTTCAGCTACAATTACTGCGATAATCCAAAGCAGAAAGCAACAACTGGCGAAGTTTCTTTTATCTTCACCTGTATTTGTTTCATAAATCCATCAGGATTTGGGCTCTTGGGGCCCGATGCCCAGGCATGGTTACCCAGTGCAGGACTAACACCAGCTCGCGGGGCAAAGCAAGATGTGCTGGAACGAGACTACTTACGCAAAAAGGAGAATTGTGCCAGAAATAACCTTACCCAGTGAACTATGATTTACTTCCAACCATCACGTGGTAGGCGGCATATAAAAAGATATTATTCTGCATGTCAGCTGTCTGTAATGAAAGTTTTCCTCTTCTCAGCAGCCCCTCCCTACGACTCCAAGTTTATTTGCATCAGAGAAAAAGAATATTACATTAAAAAGCAACATAAAAGGCACTGCAACCAATACATCCAGCAGAACTGCTCCTCCCACGTCCTCGGCGCTTCCCAGAGTAAAGGTCTATTTCCAACTAATGTGCTAAAAACGGGAGAGCTGCCCAATTCCACACGGATTAGCCACTCGGACAGAAACCGAGCGCGGTCTTACTCGAGAGGCACGGAGCGCTCACAGCTCCCACCACTGCCAGCGACAGCCAGAGATGCTCAGATCTCCAGATTTCCTGGCCGTGAGTTCACAAGCAGTACCCTGATTTAAACATGACCAATTCGGATGTTTTCAGGATTAGAACACTCCTGAACACAGCATCGCTGGATCCAACAAATACTTCAACAAAAAAAAAACCCAAAAACCCCAAGCATTCCAGCGAGAGTTGGATTTGCTGCTCCAGCCACCGGCGAGCAAAATGCAACTGCCTGTTTTGCTGTAATGCTCCAGCAAGCAGCAGTTATGCAACGTGCCGACCGACAAACCCGGCGCGCGCTCCTCGCTGCAGCGCCTTTCCCAAACGCAGGGGTTTCACCAGGAACTTTTGACAGGGCGACAATTACCGACCGCAGAAACGCTCGTCCTACTTCTCACACGCACCGGGGCAGGATATATTTTTGACGGCCTCGTTTAAGCGATTAACAAAGATCTGTTTCAGCCATAACATACCCGGCTGCTGTGGACACAGCCAGACCTCTTGTTTGCCCCAGATGGATTTAAATACTTTCCTTCTTATCAATATTCCAGATAAATAACAAACCAGAATGACTCAGGCCACCTGCTCGACAGGGCTGCTACTGCCTGGCTCCCTGCATTTTCAGCCAAACCAAGCGAAAAGGGTGAGAAGGCCGAGTCACCCACCTGCAGCCCTGGGGCTTCCCTTTTTGCTGTTTGTCTCACGTTAGCTGCTTCTTCCCCCTTGCGCAAGAGCTGTCGAGGGTCAGACTTTCCCCCCAGATAAAGGATTCTGCTCACCAAAGGAAAACAAACAGCACTTTTCCAAACGTACCGAGGTCTGCTTTTGTTGGCACCTGGATTTCTCAATCAAAAAAAAACTAACTATGTGCTTTCACCTGGGTTCAGGTCAAGCCACGGCAGCTACGCCGAGGAAGCGCCTGTTCAGGTATAGCAGGTATTTCCCAACAGCCAGCACCCAATACCTGCTGGACCACTCGCAGCACGGAGACGGAACACACATCAAAACATCGTCTTCATGTGGCCACATTCAGATGCAGGCAGAGCCACCCAACCTGCCTCACCCGCTGACACGGTGAGAAAAGAGCCCTTCGTCGTGCCCTCTGCGCTGCTACCAGGGCAGGAATGGGAACAGCACCGCTGCAAACCTCCCCTGGGACTGGGGGCACTGGCTACCACAGCACTGTGAGCCCAGCCTGCAAATAGAGAAGCTCTAAACCCCAAAACCAGCGGTGATCAAAATCTGGGGATGCTTCCCGTGCCCCATTTCTTCCCACACACACCTCAAAGGATCTTCCCACAGCAGATGAAGGCGATTTCAGTTTAAACACACCATTTCTGATTAGGAATGTGCCTCCTCCTCGAGCACCACCCATCTTCCCACAGCCTCTCCATTTGAATATCGTTAAATGGGCTGCTTTAGACAACCTGAATTATTGCGGTATTTGCAAGGGGAGAGGTGATCTCTCAGTAACTGGTTTCTGTCCCGCTCAGGGCTTCGGATATCAAAACTTGTTTCCTACCAAACCTGGAAGCGAAGAGACATCAGTAGGTCCAGCACCAGAACAAAGAGCTTCAGAGCCAGTACCAGGTACCAGCGGCGGGGCAGGAACATGCTGTGGCTTTGTTTTGGCCTGGCCTGTGAATCGACTCAGAGCACACTCTGAAACACAACTGAAATATTCTGTTCTATTCTGAAAGGAGAAAACCAGACGCATCCAAGGAATCTGTACGGCTTGCGATACAGGATTGCCTTCCAGAGAATCAGTCAGGAGGAACACCTGGCCAAACTTCACCTGTCACCGCCATAACTTTGTGCGCTATTGAACCACTTCCATCAACTGAAACACTCTGAACTTGATTGTATTTGTGAGCCCAGCAGCGCAGAGCACAGCGTATTCCCAGCCTGCGGAGCACCAGCCAGGAGCTGGCACAGCTGGAGTCCCATCCTGAGGAACAAAGAGCCAGGTTCTCCTTCATCCTCCCCGGTTTCCGAAGAGAAACCTGTTTTAGGACATTCATTTATACCCAGAGAGCAGCCTAGGAACCGGAATCATCTCAAATCCTGGCTGCCATCAGGACAAACAAAACCAAACCCCTCGCACAAGGTTTAGCACCTGAACAAGCCAGACTGGACCAAGCGGGACAGCTCAGCACCATTAACTCTTCTTCCTAACTTTCTAACATCCTTCCTCGTTTCAGCCCTTAGATGTCAAGTTTCCAGGAGCAGAAGCTTCTCCACTGTGCGAATACAAACGCCCAAGTCAAAATCTGACCCTGGGATTTCTGAGCACCCCTTTAAAAAGATGCTTTCATTAAAATTCTGCTGATTTCCTATATACCTATTGAACAAAAGAGTAAAAGCAAATCAGTAACTACTTCAGAGCTCAGCACAGAACGAGCTCAGGCTGTACTCTAACCACCATCCCCACTATCTTCTCTTGAAAAAAACAACCAAAACTCACCTCAAATCAAGGCAAAAAAACCCCATCAAAAATCCAAACACGGTCATGGGATTTGACCAAGTTTTAAAAGTCAGGTCCCTCTTGAATCTGCTTCTGCAGAATGAAGCACACAAAGCTGCCAGAAGTGCTGATGTTTATCGCTACTCTGGCTCCTCAAAAATGAAAAGCAAGTGCTAAAATTGGAAGTCTCCCGTATTATCCTACAAATAAAGAGTAGCGATGAGAATCCCCAGCCAGACCCAGCTGAGCGAGCCCCGCAGCGCTCTGCCGAACCGAGTCCAGCAAGGTTGAAAGGAACTCCGGGGCAAGGGCAATTCTGAATTTCAAACAGCTACAAGTGAAAAAAAAACATTTCAAATATAACAAATACAGCTTTGAGCTTTCTGCACGTTCAAAAGACCCACTTCCTTTTCTCTCGCATAAACAGATACCGTGTTCCTGTCCTCAGAGCATCAGGATTCCTCTTGAAGGCGATTTTTCTGAAGTCTCTGCAGAGCTGCACAGAAGCAATCAATCTGTTCTCTAAACGCTTAAGTTCAAAGTGCCACCAAGAGCAGGCGCATGGTACGAGAGAAAACACTGCAATATGGAGTACAAACAAACGTTTGGAGTTGTTTATGTCTGAGACTATGATTCAATATACAATTAAAACTTCTATGTTCGAGCATGTCCACATGTTGCGCTGCTGCTTTTCTAATTACGCTGCAGGTTTTTTAAGGACCGTCCTCAGAGGGGATCCACGGCCACGGAATGGACCACGCACCGCCTCTCTCCGAGTACTTCCCGTTTAGGCTTTCAAATATAAACCACTTCGATCAACTGCGTAAACACCAGTCCCCAAATAAAAGCATTAACGTGTCACTGGAATTACACTGTGCTGGTAATTTAGTCCATTTGGCACTTAGTCCTCTCAAAATCTTTAGCAAAGCTCCTTACCCTAAAAACGGCCGCGCCAGAGCCAAGACACGTGACGACGGAGACCGCGCGCGGCTTCCGTCGAGTCTTCAGAAACGCAACTCTTGGGTCTGCCCGCGCCGGCTGCGCCCGCTGGACCTCACCGAGGTCTGCACCGCACACGGTCCCTCGGTCTGACCAGCTACACCCTCCTGGACACCGCTACTGACAAAGGCCACGAGAAATACCTGCTTCTGAGAAGTCTAACGCACTTTTCTGCGGGCGATCTCGGCCTGACAGCGCACAAACGCTCCTCTCCTCCCAGCGCGTACAGAGCACTGCGCACGAAAACAGGATTATTTTTAGCAGCAGTGTGTGCGAGCGCAGCACTTCCTGCCGGCTCCACCTTGCAGAGAGACACGCGTACTCTCATTCGCCTTTCCAAAACCAGGGTTTCACAACTCCCGCTGCCCGGCCCCGCAGAGGGAGGAAGGGACGATCTGCCAGAGCTGCAAGGGACAATCTCCCGCGCTCTCCCTCAACACTAAGAACTCTCGCTGCAATACGTTGTCAGTCTTCGGGCAGTCAAGTCGATAAATCGACGGCGTTTTTTTCTGCCACGGGGACGAGCAGAACGTCAAATGGTTTCATTTAACACGCTGATGCCTTCCATAGCAGCAGGATGTGAAGATGGCACTCCCAGCGTAATGAAGTCTCTATAGCAACACGATAATGATGTCAGGGTAATCAGACAGCACTGCGTACTTTGGACATGGAGAACTACACCGCTTCTATATGTTAAAAAAGTTGCGGACAGCACCAGGGCAAGGGAGCTCCATCCAGAACTTCCCTTTAAGTTGCCTCATTTCGGGTGACTTCTCGTTAAAGGCGCAGCCTCTGCTAACGCACGACTTTCTGCTTCTCCATCGCCTCATCTCACCAATTCCCCCACTAAAGCCCTTTAAGAACCTGAGGGATCTGCCAGCACCCGGGAGAGTTAATGACCTATCCTTTCTGTAAGAAATGGCAACAACAAAGATCTCAGCAGCGAAACACTTGACGGCAGACAGCCGCTCCGAGTCCCTCGATTTAACTCTTCAAATAATCCGGCGTCTGTTTATGTGGAGCAAAACTACAACTCATGCAGAACCGCAGAAGCGACAGGACTCACAGAGTGCTGATACAACCCTCCCAAGGCAGAGAGGCGTTCTCAAGTCAAATGACTATTTTAAGATATATTATCTCCCTCGCTAAGCTACTGAGAGGAAAAAAAAAACCCTGTTGTTTCCATGGTTTGCCCTTCCTGTCCACAGTTCTTGTCAAATTGTGAGCAAAGCGAAACCCAAGAGCCGGTTCCAGTTCTGTGTCAGTCGGTACCAACTCGGTGTGTACAAACCCCCGCTGAGAACGCTCCGCAGAAACCCTCGCGCCACAACCGCCCGCGCCGCCGCTCGAACACCGCGCGCAGAGACGCCAATTAACGACAGGCACCTAAACACAAAAGTTTCCCTACACAGTTTCTCTTTAACGGCGCTGAAGGGAAGTGCAAGAAACCATTTCAGAGCCGGGGTGGCCTGAGACAGCTGGGGGCTGGGGATCGGAATGAGGATGGGGACGGGGATGGGAATGAGGATGGGGATAGGGATGGGGATGGGGATGAGGATGGGGACAAGCATCGCTCGGTACGGCTCAGAGGGGCTGCTCAGCACCCGCTGCGACCGCCTGGTTGTGTCCTTGGCCTGGCTCATCCCTCCTGCCCAAACCTCAGACCTCCAGCCCGGGGCAGACGTGGGGTGTCAGGCCAAGGTTGGCCTTCACCCCATCGCCCTTCTCGCTCCCTCGCCCTCCTTGCCCAACCCACACCCCTCCAACCCCGCTCCCCAGTTACCTCCAGCGCTCTTGACGGACGACGAGGCGAGAGCAGCTCCGGGGGCCCTTTTCGGAGCCTTGTTTTACATGTCTGGGGAGCAGCAGCCGCTCCCTGCTCGCTGCCTGCGCACACACGGGGAGAGCAGCCGGTTAGTGCCGCACAAGATGGATGTCCCGGGGCAGCCGCGGCCTGGGGGGACCCGCAGCGCCCCGGTCGGGCCCAGCCGGCCCCGGGCAGGGACCGGAGCCGGGATTAGAGCCGGGATTAGAGCCGGGAGCAGAGCCAGAGCCGGGGCTGGCACCAGAGCCACCCCTGGGCCGGTTCCGCCTCACCCAGCCCGGACCTGCCGCCCCCTTCACCCTCTCGCTGCCGCCGCGGCCTCTCCACCGCCAGGCCCGGCCGAGGGGAGGGGACCCGGGGCCGCTGCCCTTCCCCTTCCCCTTTCTCCTTCCCTTTTGCCCCTTTCCCCTTCCCCTGCCGCCGCTCGGTTCCTCTCACCGCCGCTTTCGGGCCGCCTCCCGGGCTCAGGCTCCGGGCTCAGAGCTCCGGGCTCGGCTCCCCCTGCGCCGTGTCCGCTCCGCCCTCACCGGCCGCGGCTGGGAGGAGCCGGGAGGGACCGGGAGGAGCCGGGACGAAGGGGAGGGACCGACCGGGACCGGCCGGGAGGAGCCGGGGAGGCCCCGCCGAAAGTTCCGGGCAGAGGCCGGAGCCGCCCCGAGGCCTCATCCCGGGAGAAGGTCACGACCAGGCCTCGGGTGCTCGGCCCCGGGGACCCTCCTGGGGTCTTATCGCTGGTTTTTATCGTCGGTTCTTATCGTCAGGGACTGGTTCGTGTCCCCTGGGGCAGCGAAGGGTCCATGTGGTGCCCTCAGGGCCCCCGCGGCGGCTCCCGAGGCACCAGGCGCTGGGCTCTGGAACCCCCTGGGAGCTGCCGCCCTCACCTTGGTGGGGTAAAAAGCGTTTCCTGAAGCAACGGAGTGATTTTGTTACTATTATTGTTATTAAAAAGCGTTTCCTGGAGCATCAGAGTGATATTGATACTATTATTATTAAAAAGCGTTTCCTGAAACACCAGAGTAATTTTGTTATTATTATTATTATTAAAAAGCATTTCCTGGAACATTAGAGGGATTTTGTTGTTATTGTTATTATCGTTGTTATTTTGGACTCGATGATTCCAAGGGTCTCTTCCAACCTTAGGATTCTATGATTGATTATTGTTATCGTTGGTATTATTGGTGTTATTCTTGTTTTTAGAAAGCGTCCAGAGCTGTCACACCCAAGTGAAATTGCGCCTGCGACCAAGGAGAGAACCAGATGAAATGGGGAAAGGCTGAGGGAGCTGGGGCTGTTCAGCTTGGAGAAAAGGAGCCTGAGGGGGGACCTCAGTCATGGTTAGAAATACAGAAAGGGCGAGTGTCGGGAGGATGGAGCCAGACTCTGCTCGATGGCACCAGGGACAGGACAAGGGGTAACGGGTGTGAGCTGGAACACAGGAGGTGCCACTGGTATCTGAGGAGGAACTTGTTTGCAGTGAGGGTGCCAGAGCCTGGCCCAGGCTGCCCAGGGGGGTTGTGGAGTCTCCTTCTCTGGAGACGTTTCAAACCCGCCTGGACGAGTTCCTGTGGGACTTGGTCTGGGTGATCCTGCTGCGGCAATGGGGGGATTGGACTGGAGGAGCTTTCGAGGTCCCTTCCAGTCCCAAACATTTTGTGTCTGTGTGTGAAATGCAGGAATAGGGAACACCACCCGTATATCTCGTGTCCTTTAAGAGGCTCACTAAACACAGAGGTACATGAGCTTCTGCAGGGGCTTTACCCAGTTGCCTTTAAAATTAATAAACTTCGGCCTGGATATCGATGCATCTGCAGCTTTTCCCACCCAGCACTGACTGAAGAGTTTTGTTGTGTTCAAGGAATCAAACACTTCTCTATTGCATGGGGGTCTCTTCTAAGTTCCACAACGATAAGGGTCGAGGCAGGCTCAGGGCCTGACTCAGCAGCACAAAGCACCTTCGTCATGTCTGTTCTGGGAAGGTCGACTTTTTCCAGCTTTCTGCAGGTTCAGGTGGAAGCTGATAGCATTTATTGCTGAGTCAGACTTGGCAAGTACTCGAAGTGAGCTCTGGATGAACACAAACCTGGTTAGGAAATGATTTTAGAAGAGAAGAAGACGGGGATCCAAGTTCAGCTGCAGTCAGAGGGACTTTCTGAGTGAGTTCAGCAGGGAATAAACCTGCATCTTGGTTTCTCCCAGCCTCACATGCTGCCATCGGGCAGCCCAGAGCACCTTATCTCCTCAGTGATGGGGGATTGCTCGGCAGCAAATTCAGCCTGTCAGCACGGAGTTAAATCCTCCATCCGCACCTTGTCTCTCCCTCGGTGTGTTTTTTAATTTACTAAAAGTCCCGTTATTTCAGGGACACCCTCAGCATCGCTGACATCATCGTTACACCCGCTTCGAGGGGGTAAAACCTGCCCTGCTCCCTTGCAGGGACTTACACAGATCGATGGAAGTGAACTAGAATCCCTCAGGACTTTATTCCCAGGTAAGAATTGTCCAACTGGGTAAATGGTCCCACACTCAGCTGATGTAAACATCTCGCTAATGCCCGTTTGCAGATTTAATGCAACCCAGAAGCAACTTACGATCGCGTAAGGAGCCTGGAATCGCGGCCGATGGGGTGGCAGGGCTGGAGGGCAGCGGTCACCTCAGGAGCACAGCAGCAGCACGTACTGATGGACGTGTGGCTGAGGCTGCGCAGGTTAATAACACGTTATTAATGCTCCGGTTGTTATTAGAGAAGGTGCTGACGGCTTGGGAATCACGGCCCCATTGTCTGAACTTAAACGGCACAAAAAGGGAACTAGTCCTCTCTACGCTTACAACAATGAGGTCTCTCAAACTATAGTCATGGAAATATCGGGGGGGGGGGGGGGGGGGGACTC
>WEIS01012276.1:10979-24745 GCA_013389965.1 Todus mexicanus
GGGGGGGGGGAAACACTCATTACAAAGAGCTCCACAAGAGCTTTTGAAGTGCAAACATAATATTCATTTACCGAGGAGCTTGCAGCGTATCATTAGGAATAACGACTTAATCACGTTACTAGCAGTGCCTACCCTCTCGGCTGACGCTGCTGCGGCTGGTGGCGAGGCTGCGGGGTCACGGAGCACACCCTCCGTTCTGGGCACAGGTGAGCACCAAACCTGGGAGCCTGTTAAAGGACAGACAGACAGGACCAACCGGACACCTCAGCCCGCAGCAGAGCTGTTTGTTCCACGCTCACTGTCTGGCTGGCTGAAGCGACCGGCTCGTTAGGCAGATGAGCTGGGCAGGGATGGCTCATCCCAGGGCGGTGTCCACAGTAGAAGCTCTAGCGGGTTTGCAAAGGGAAGCCTGGGTTGGCTTTTCCATGAGCTACACTTACCCCACGCACCGTTTGGGAAGAGCCTTGACCAAAGCTGCCAGGTTTCCATGAGCCGAAGCCAAACTGGGGAGACCGGAGCTCCCAGACACCCACCCAGCCGTGGCCAGGAGAGGCACCATCTGCAGCACGTGGGGCCGAGACAGGAGAGTCCAAAATGAGCGATAGCCAGTGCTATTCTTTCAGGTGACAAACTGTGCTCAGAGGCAGCTACAGCCGCATGTTTTCTGCTCTTACCCAACTTCTTCCCCGTGGAGCACTTTGGGGCCGGGCGCTCGCTTGCCCTACAGGACGAGGTGGTGCCTCGGTGCGTCACCAGGTACCAAACCTCATCCTCCACAAGCACTTCGCAGCTGGTTTCACCTGTTTCTAGGGCAGACGCAGCTTCCATTTTGCTACTTCCATTTAGTAAAACTCAGGCGGTATAGGGAAGGGGCAGGAAGCACGGGGGGGAATGAAAAAAAACACAATAAAATTTAAAATTCAATGCTCTAAGTACTAGAGGTAGTCAGAGCCACGCCTGCAACTTTATAGACACGCTGGGAACCACACACAGCGCAACAAACATCACCAAGGGAATAACTCCATTTTTCTGCTTCTTGCTTGGGAAGGAGCAGGTATTTTCCTGTGGAAAGCAAACTTCGAATAAGAGGCAGCACGAGGCACCTGTGGCTCCTCAGAGCCTGTGCTGAAACGTTCCCCTCCCAAGTAGAGTCGTCTCGTCCTGGGTGCTGTGGGGCAGGAGCGGCGCATCCCACCGGCAGCGCACCCGTGAACTCATCTCTGGAATCAGCTGTTGCCTCCCCACCAGATCATGAGTCATTTCCACTCTCGTTATGACTCAGTTGACTGGAAACTTTGTCTGAGTGAGGCCTGGATGTCTTGCTCGTGTTCCTCCGAGGTTTCTCCCCGTGGAGCCATGGGCAGGCAGAGCAGGGCTGGCCGGGGTCACCCAGCGGGGCCCAGACACCGGTGGCAGCAGCACACCCCGATCTGCCCCTTTCTGCAGCTAAACATCACCCAAAGCGCTGAAGCTCCCCAAGATTCGAGCCGTCGTGCCCGGCGCTGGCGAGCGGCAGGTGCGGCTGCACCGCCAGCAGAAGAGAAGCCCAATTCCACCCCAGAAACATTTGGGGGTGCTTTGGTTTCCAACGCTTCCCTCTTGTTGCCCTTTGAAAAGCGAGTGTTTGCATAAACAACAGCAGATGCGCTCCCGAAGAGCTCATCTCCCAGCCAGCGTTTAGCGAGAGAAATGAGCAAGGAGAAAACAGTTGCAGATGATGTGAGAAAAGCAGCAGATGGGGCCGGGCGCCGGAGCTCCCCGGGCCCTGCCGCTCTCTGCCTGCGCGCGCCGCGGCTCCCGGGGCTCAGCACTGCCAGGGAAGGGCTCGTGGTGCTGCAGGTTTCTCACCTGCTCGTTTCGGGGTCGCTCAGAGCGTCTGTGCGCCAGGGGCTGGCTGGATCCGTCGCGGGCAGAGCCCACAACTGCAGCTGGGGTCTCTGCTGCGGCTCTGCCCCGCTGAGGAGCGAGTCACGGGCGCTGTGCCTGCCTGGGGAGCGCGGCGACGAGGCTGTGCTCCCACGGCTGGTTTCTGCAGGAAGAAGCCCGCTGGGATGAGGGTATTTATCTGCCAGGAGATCTCACTTTTACTCCAAACAAGCAGCAGGTCTCCCAAGAACTGCCTGGGTACATGGGGTGACGGGGGCCAGTTCTTAGAGTTACCTTCATAACACAGAACTCCACTTGTATTTCCAGAGCTACAGAAACCGCAGAGCTATCAGCCCGTTTAATCGCTTGTTTTACTGCCTGCCGCTGTGTTGTGGTGAGGTGCCGCATTCCAGACTGACGGGTTCTCGCTGATGGCTCCTGTCACCACCTCACCTTGCTGCTGCCGGGGCACGTCCCCGGGAGGGAGCCAGGACTCCCCAGCCCCACCAGCAGCTCCCTTGCTCGTCCACCCTGCTCTGCGCCCTCCGTCCCTTGCGAGGGGTGGCTCAGCGCAGGCTCCAGCCCCTCCACGCTGACCCTGCTCTTGGAGCCTGGCTGTCGGGCTGGCCGGGAGCCGGGGATGTGCCCTCCATGGGCTCCCAGTTGCTCCAGCTGGGATCTTCCAGGCGCTGCTGCTTCAACGCCAGTGGGATGGCAGCAGCTCTTCATCTCTGACTCTTGGAGCTCGGCGGCTTCAGCTGCTTCCCCAGGAGCCCTCCCCGTGGGCAGGTGCCCTGGCAGCCCCCACACGGGGTTTTTCCCTTGAGGTTTGCTGCAGAATGAGAATGACTAATACCTTGCAATTGCTAAGAAATGTTCTCGGGGTGGGGACAAGGACAAGCTCGAGAGGTGCAGCCGCCATCCCTCCTGGTGCACGTGCTCGGAGCTGGGGCGACGCAAACCCCACATTGCACGGACTCCATCCTCCTCCCTAATAACGTTGGCTTGATGTATGATCTGGCTTTACATATTTACCTGTGCCTAACCCAGCTCTTAGCCCAGACGCCCTCCCCGTGCCCTGCTCACACAGGTCCCACTCCTGCTGGCGTGGTCCTGGGCAGGCTCGTGGGCTCCCCTGGCTCCAACCCCGCACGGAAACCTTGAGCGAGCGCGATTTGCATTTCCCGTCTGCCAAATGAGCAAAGCCCAGCTCAGCAGTTTCGTCCCCCTGGCCCCACACGTTTGACACGGAGCAGAAACGGCGAGGAGCTGAGGAGCTACAAACGCTTTATCTCACCATCCTTCCAGACCTGCGCTTTAGATAGTTCTTCTTCAGCGAAAAACGTCATGGTTGTGGCATCCAAGCTCCCATCAGTAGGTGCCATCACCTCGCGGCTCCTCCTGGGGCTCTGAGGTGCTGCGACGCTGCACAAAAGCAGGTGCTAATTCAGTAGCAAAAGTTGGGTTATGATTTAGCCAGCGACACGCTCAGGTTAAACTCCCTCCCACTGTCGAGGGAGAACGTTGCGATTCCTCCGGCGCTGACCTGTCTTATGGGCAAACTCCAGATATGTTGTTATTTGTTCCGAAAACGTGCACTGGAGCAAACGTTTAAGAACAATTTATTTCCCTAAAGACCAGGGCGGCAATGCGCGTCATTAGGAAAGCTGAGCTTTCTGCTACAGTGGGAGATCTGCGTGTTCTCTGCTGCGAACACTAAAGGAAAATACATCCCCTTTTTTCCCCCCTAAGAACCCAAATGACATCTCTGAGTTAACGGTAGAACAAAAGAGGCCTCGGGTTCTGCCATCTACCACGGAAAGAGCTGGATCCAAATACACATAAATTAAAAGCACAAAGGTATAAACAAGGCTTCCTTCCTCCAGAGCCTCCCTGGTAAACCTGGGCCCCGGTCGCCTCCAGCTCATCTTCCTGTTTGCGGAGCCGAGCTCCCGGGAGGCTCCCGGCACCTTGTCCCCTCTCAGGACCCGTTCCCCGACGGCGCTTTGGCTTCGGGAGCAGCTCTGATCAAACAGAGACCTGGGGGATTCCGTTTGCTCATTTCCCTGGGAATTACCGTTCCTCGGGGAAAGCCACCGGTTCCACCTCAGAGAGGATTTACCGCGGCCACAGGACCAAATCCCTCTGTCCATTACACCCCTGCAAATCTGGAGCAAATCCCTTTAAGCCATTGGGGCCACTCTGGGCTTACCCCGACATAAATGGCCATACTATAAATAAGACCTTGGTTTGATTAGAGAACCGAGGGCAGGAATACCGTGTGCTTCCCAAGGGCTGGCGGAGCCTCGGGGTACACCTCGCTAATACCTAATCCAGGACATCTGCAGGCTGAGAAGCAACTCAGCCTTCAAAATGAAGAATAATTCAGTGACCCCTCATACTAGAGCACGTATATTTATTGTGGCTGATGTTAGAGCCACGCATTTCGGGCAGCTCGTCTCCTCCAGGAGCCGCTCCCCCAGCCAAGGAGCAGCACTTTCCTCCCGCTCTCTTTTAAGAGGCTGCTGTAAGTTGCACTCTGCTGCAGCCAGATAATTTGCTCTGGTCAAAAATAAAAGCTGGGAAGAGAGCTCAGGCGTTTCACCCTGTTCTGCCTCCCCCAGCCTTGCCATACTTCCATGCAAAATTATCAGCTGAAGAGTTTATAAAACGTCAAAGCAGCTTCTCTCACGTCAGCCAGACCATTTGTATAAAGAGCGCCTCTCTGCACAATCTCCTGCCAGCTCCAGCCTCCCTTTCATCTCCCCGTGATTTGTCCTGTGCTATTTTTACGCAATTTTAAAACAATCTCTAATGAAGAGCGAGGACGGGAAGTTCTGCGCTGTGCAGAAGAGCCCTCGGCGGCGGGTGCGTGGCAGGCCCCGGGCTCCGGCAGGATCCCGCGTTTGCTGCCACCTGCCAGGAGCTGGGAAGAGCCCGGTGGAAAGGCTGGCACCAGGAGACCAGAGGAGGTTTCCTCTCGTGCTACACGGGAGGTGAACGCTCAAAACTGGTGGTGCTGGGTGGGCGACGTCTCTGCATCGCTGTGCGACCAGTCCGAGGAGAAGAGCCCCTGGGAACAAAATATTCCACTCAGGGCCCCGGGTGCTCTGAGAGGAGGGAACGGCCTCGGGCAGGGAGAGGTGGAGAACTGGGGAACCGCTGCTCCCACGGGCTGGGAAAACTGGGTAACTGGGGGAAGCGCTGCTCCCACGGGCTGGGGCAGCTCAGGGCTGAGCGGATCTGGCATCGAACAGGGTCCTGTGCCCGTTGCTTGCCCTGGCTGCAGCTTCACCCGCTCCGCAGCCGCACCCGAAGAAAACCGTAAAAAACTCTAATTATAATACAATTAATTCTGAAATGCACAGAAATATCATTCGCCCAAGTCCCTGTCCCTGCGTTCCTGCCCTGCTTGTACTCGGAGTTCCAGGGGCTGACAAGCAGGAGCCGTTCCAAAGCGGCAGCAGCCGCGTCCCTGCTGTCGGACGGGCGAACCCACCGGGCCATACTGGTTTGACAGCCCCAGCTCCCTCCTACTCAGGCGCTGTGCTCCCTAACGAGCCGAGCCAGAAGAGCAACACGAACACTCGCTCCCAGGTTTCGGGAGGTTTAAAATCCAAAGCCTCATCACCCAGCCGAGCAAAAGCACAGAGGGAGTGTTGGTATCGCACCGGTTCTCACTGGTTTCCAAGCAGAGGTTTCCCTTCTAGAGCAGCATCTCCCTGCAGCGGGCGCAGGGTGCTGAGCGTGGCCGGCTGGGGCGAGCAGCCTCCCGGGGAAGGGACGATGCCATCCCATACATGGAGCCGGCTGCTGCCACGGGCCCCTGGACTTAAAAGGAGCGAGGCTTTCCCTGCAGCAGCTGCAGCACAGGAGCTGGCAGCGTGCTGGGGAGAGCTGCAAACGCACTCGGCACAAAACATCTCATGGCAGCTTCCCCCGGTCAGTTTGGGGCAGGACCCTGCCTTTGGAGCAAAATCTGGACTCTGCGGAGCGTGAGCCGTGTCCCAGCGCAGCAGTTCGCGTCCCAGGGCCAGAGCTCCTTCAGGTTTTCCCACCCATGGGAAATACCGACCGTGCTTTTCAGACACCACCGCGCCCCCACAGCCAAAGGGGCAGCTGAAATGATGCCCGAACGGGAAGCTCCAGAAGGAAACCAAAAGGACCAGCCCCTGCTGCTGTCCAGCCCTTCCCAGCTCACAGACAACTCTGCCAAGACCTTGACCCTCCTCTTTCCACCGACAGGGAAACCGAGGCACAGAGCGATGACACGCCACTGGTCACCACGCCAGGCTCCAGACTCCTCTTGGCTCCTTACCCCCCAGACCACAATCACGCTCTGTTAGACCAGATGTGACTCTGCTTCACATTCACATCCTCTCTCTGCTTCGCTTTCCCTTCCATTCGAGGAGGGTAAGAGCCAGGGCAGCACCGGCCACTCGCTGCCTCCTGGTTTAAGAGCTGCTGCTTGGTTCTTGCCTTTAACTGAAGCATTGCAGTCCCAGGAGAAAACCCTCCTCCAGACCTCCTGGTACAAGAGCAGAAGGAAGGAAGGAGTGGGGAGAGCGACGAGGACTGAGCACAGCCCAGGCACAGGGGCAGTGTGAGAGCGCCTGCTCTGGGAACCCCGATTCCTGATCCCCTGCTCCGGGAACCCTGATCCCCGATCCCCTCTGCATGGGCAGAGCTGCTGCGAGGAGCTGCCGCCTTCTCCCTGCCAGTGTTTTGCAGCCCCATCAGCACAAAGGCGGCCGGCGCTGTTGTTGACTCACTCAATAAGATCATTGTTGGGGGATTTTTTTTTTTTACTTATTTTTTTCCTGTATCTCTGTGTCCCTTAGAAATTTAACTTTTTTTTAAAATTCTTCTAGAAAATCTGCTCCCCTCCCTCCACCTCCGACGTGAAAAAGGGAATCTGTGTTCAAAGCCAGAGCTGAGACTGCAGATAGACCTTCCCTTCCTGATCCTTATCTCACCAGGATGTAGGAGGACCTTTGGGGAATAGCTGGAAGCCTTTCTCCGGAGCCATCCAAGAAAGGAGCAAGCTGACTGCAGCCTTGGAATGGCAAATCCATCCAGCGCTGGGGAAGCAGGATCCCAAACGCTACTTAACCCCATCGATCGCCGACACCCCCAGGATCTGCCGCGCTGGAGCTGCTCCAGCACAGCCCAACCTGCCCCGGGCACGGGCTCCTCCTCGAGCCGCCCCCTCCACCGGCGGCACCACCACGTCAGCGGAATAACAGGATCTAAAAATACACCTTTGAATCCTAAACTAAACCAAAGCTTTCAGTTGCTGGCTCACAAACTTGCTCCAGCTGCAACCCTCTCGCAGGCGGGTCGTTCTGTGTTGCAGCAAATCCACATCACCCTCCCAGCGGCCCAGAGCAGGCTGCGGCGGTGTCCGACTGGCTCTGCCTTTACTTGGTAGCTGCTGCCCACCCGATACTGCCGAGGAATGCAAAAATAAACCCTGGACCCCTGTGCAGCCGAGCCTGATCCTTCTTACTCACCATCCCTCCAGCTGGCAGCTTTACTGGTCAGCACAAGGCTGCCTACCTCAAATCACCACTGCATCACTGCGTGGGGCAGCAAAGGCGACCAAACACTCTGAGCTCAGTGCCACAACTGGCAGGAGGTGTCTCCACCGCGGCGGCAGCAGCGCTGCACACACCCAGGGCGCAGAGCCCGGCCAGCAGAGCGCCCGGCGCGGATCGTTGGCACCAAGGTGCAGCCTGAGCTCGGCCATATGTCTGCTTAAGCCGCTCGGCGGGAGCGCCACACGTGCGACATGTGGTAGAGAAGGAAAGGAGGGAGCCCTCCGCTCGGGATCTGGGGCTGGGTGCCTGTAAATAGATGGTGTGAAGAGGAGGGCCGAGCTGGTTTCCTCACCCAGACGCTCCCTGATCCCACGCTCTGGCCCCGTTTGGCTCCTCGGTGCAGGGAGTGTTTAATCGCTTCACAAGCTGTAAGAAAACCTCCAGCCCAGCGTTTCCTGACGCTGAAGGAGGGCACTGGGAGAAGAGCCGAGCGGCCACGGAGGAAGGATGCGGGGCTGCAAGGAGGGGACGCAGCTCCCCGGGGCATCCCTGGGCTGGGGGCGAAGCCACACTCGTGCTGGGCAGAGCCAGCGGAAGGGCACGGGCTCGTCCTCCCTCGGTGACCGCCCGGCAGCCGGGTCTGTGCTGTGTAGGACAGGAAACAGATGCTGCCCGGCCAAGGAAACATCTGAAGAAAATAAGCGCACCTTGTGCTTTCCCGGGCAGGAACCCAGCGGGAACGGGGGCCCTGGACGGAAACGTCCCGATTTGGCTCCAGGCAGGGCAGGTGCAGCTCGGCTGGGCTCGGCGGCATCGCTCTCGATGGCATCGCTCTCAGCTGGGGCCCACAGGGCGGCTTCTGCCCTTCAGGTCCTTAGAAGCACAGGAAGGTGGGGTGAGGGAAGCACAGATTAGCGGTGTACCTGCCACGAAGGTCACGGTCCCTCCTCTCGCAGTAGCGGCCGCAGCAGCCCCTTGAGGGGCATGAAAGAAGCTGGTAGTGCATTTCTCACCTCACCTGCAGCCCGGGAGACGTGGGCTCGGTGCACTGCGCAGTCTGCATCCGAAGCAAGACCCCTTCCCCGTGCTCAGCCGCAGGGTCCCAGTCCCGGGTCACACACCGACACAGGCACACGGACACGCGTTACTGAAGACTCTGCCCACATCTCCAGTCCGCAGCTGCTAAAAAGGACAGACAAAAAGAAACCTGTGCCCTGGGAGGAGCAGCAGCACCGTGGAGTCAGAGCCAGCACCTCCATGGGGAGGCACCAGCCTTGTAAGAAGCAGCTGGGGGATGATCTGATGCTATTACACTGTATGGGCTGCTGCAAACAAAACCTCGTGCAAAGGCTGCTTCTTTTCCTTCCGTCCCAAGGCACGTTTCCACAAGTGTTACGGGTGTTCTCGTCAGGCTGAGAAAGGTTCAAGGAAAGAGCGTTTTGTAGCTACCTCAGGGCCTTGACTGACCCGGGACACCCTGAATTAAACCGAGTAGTGGAATTTAACAAAACACTTTTGTAACGTCCCCTGAGCAGCCCCATTTCCGACAGTGTCTTCAGGGCGATTATCCAGGCTGATAATCGGCGGCTTTGCACAGTCAGCTCTGGCCACGGTTCTTCCACTTCTGAAACTGTGGCTGGGAAGAGGAAGCAGCTCGAGTGTTTGTTTATCAGTCTCCAGTTAAGCAGCCTCCTAGAAGCTTTTCCTTTATTTCTATTTTTATTTTTTTCTCCTTCAAACTTGCTTTCCAGAGTACTTCACTGATCCCAGGCTGCCAGAGGGATGCTGTGAGCCTCAGGAGATGTGTCCAGAGGGGGGAGCGTTTCCTGGATGCTGAGGTATCTGCAGCTCTGGGCAAAGGCAGCAGCTGATTTGCTGTGCGGGTGCCAAGGGTCTGAAAGAGGTTTGCACACCAGAGAGATACTGGAACAACGGAGCACCAGACACCGAGGACGAATCCCACACGCGGCCATCGATGCCCACACTCCCTTCTGCAGCTCGAGCCAGGGTGGGAGCGTCTCCAGCAGCTCGTCATGCCAAACGAGAGCCTGGCGCTGAGCAGCCTGGACGGGATCTACATCGGCACCGAGTGCTTGGTTGCTTTGTTTGCCACTTTGGGTAACATCCTGGTCGTCTGGGTGGTGAAGCTGAACTCGGCGTTTCAGAACACGACTCTGTACTTCATCGTTTCGCTGGCGCTGGCTGATATCGCGGTGGGGATCCTCGTCATACCCTTGGCCATCGTGGTGAGCCTGGGCGTCAGCATCCACTTCTACACCTGCCTGTTCCTGTGCTGCCTGATGGTGGTTTTCACCAACGCGTCCATCCTCTCCCTCCTGGCCATCGCCATCGACAGGTACCTGCGAGTCAAGCTGCCGACCAGGTGAGCGCTGGAGCACCACGAGCTCCTCCTGCATCACTCCACCAGCTTTCCCATGCCCAGCCTCAGTCCCACGGCACCACCTCCTCTCTCCTCCTGAATTTGACCCTCTTCTAGCAAATATTCACTCAAAACATGTGCTTGCAGGTGGAGGAAATACCCGTGCCTAAAAGCCCACCAAGACAAGAGTGCTAGAGTAGGAACCGCTGCCTGTGGTTAACGCAGCACGGACAGACCCCGGGGATGTTGGGGGGGATAGCTCAGTGTCAGTGGTCAGAATTTGGCCACAGGAGGAGTCCGTGGTCAAACAGCTGAATTCTTCAGCTGGTGCAAGCGAGAAGGCCGACATGCGAGACAGGACTGCTAATAGCAGATCAGTGATAGCTAGGCAAGGAGAGCGCTAAGATTGTAATGAAACGGGAAACAAAGCAGCTGAAAACATCTACTTATAAAGAGGGGAAGTTCAGCTTAGTCCTTCGTAGGGGTGCTGCGAAGTAACGGCCACAGACAAAAAGTTGGAGCTCACTTCAATACAAGGCTTGGTCCTGCGCATTCCCGCCCCCCCAAAAATTAATGCTCCTTTTTGTGACAACGAACCTGTAGTATTTGAAAATGCGAATTCTTGAAATCATCCTATTTTAATCGCTTCCACTTAACATCACCTGGGTTTTCTTCCCCAGCAGATATATAATAATCCCGACACATATAAAATAATCACTTCTTCCCCAACAGATACAAAATAATCACTACAGAGAGAAGAATCTGGTGGGCACTGGGTTTGTGCTGGTCCCTGTCCCTGCTGGCGGGATTAATCCCCATGTTCGGATGGAACAACACAGAACCACAAGACTCCGACACCCTCCGGTGTCGCTTTGTGTCCGTGATGCGGATGGATTACATGGTGTACTTCGGCTTCTTCACAGGGACCCTCGTCCCTTTGCTCGTCATGTGCGCTCTCTACGCCGAAATCTTCTGCATCATCCGGACGAAGCTGAGTCAAGGCACAACCAGCGCGAGAGGGGCGGGAGGTTTTTACGGGCAGGAGTTCAGGACAGCCAAATCCCTAGCGCTGGTTCTCTTCCTGTTTGCCGTATCCTGGTTGCCTCTGTGCATTATAAACTGCATTTCCTATTTCGACCCCAAGTGGCAGATCCCCCAGTGTCTGCTGTACCTGGGAATCCTGCTGTCCCACGCCAACTCTGCCATGAACCCCATCGTCTACGCTTGCAAGATAAAGAAGTTCAAGAACACGTACCTCTTAATTTTAAGGACCTACATCCTGTGCAAAAAACCAGAGCCAGCTCTGACCGAGCAAGCAACCGACTGACCGCCGCAAAGAAAGAGCGAAAGTCGCCCTGCCAGCACACACCAACCATGGGTAAAGCAACTTCGCTTTGTGGAGAAACTCCTGAGGAAACGCTGAGCTCTGTTGCAGCTACTCCTGCTCTTGCACAAACCGGTTTAAGGTAAGAGTAAGTTCCTCTTACTCAACTTGACGTTAAGCTCAAAAGGATCATTTATGATTTCCAGAGAGCTCTGCTTGGTGGGTGCTGCAGCAAGCCCAGATCTGCCACACAACCACCTTCCTTTGGCTCGGGCATTATTTGCTAGATGGGTGCCTGAGAGCACTTCTAACAGCACAGACTCTTTGTTCCCCTTCTCTTTGCTCCGTCCCTGCAAGCACCAGCAGTTTTCTAACACCTGGATTAAATGTCACTTCCCGCGAGTCTCTGTCGAGCAGTTGCTCTGTTTGCAGCAGCCTGTTAATGATCCGAAAACTAAAGATGTACATAAATATCTGCCTGTATATATCTCTGTATCAAGAAAATTAAGAGAAATTCTGTCCAGTTTTGGTTGGGTGGTTGTTTTTTTTTTACATAAGAATTGGTTAGGTCCAGTAAAAATCAGGATAAATGTTTGTGGCGCTGGTAACACAGCGGCTCGCGATCCAGGTGTGTCCTCACTGACTGTTCTTACATCCTTAGTCTTCCCTGTCAATTTAGACTAAATTGGAGTTTGGTCAGCTTATGCTGTAGGTCAGCGTTGTCACATTTTCATGAATAATCATAAATATTAGATGGATTTTATATTCATCCACACCAATGCAGAGCAGCCTGTATGAACCACCACGCTGGTTTAGTCAGTGTTCTCACTAAGACAGCACAGAAATTGCAGTAACATCACCCCACAGCTCACACAGCCTCTTTTGAACGAACATGGATCAAGCTGCAAACAGGTCATTAAAGGCCAGGCTCCTTTTTCTCCATCTTTAAATAATAACAGTGCTCTAGAAAAAGCAGAAAAGGGAGTGCATCATTCTGTTAGTTATCTCAGAGAGCGCTGGCATCTGCTCCTTGAGCTGAGATCAGGCATCTCCATCTATCATCTGACGTAACCCTTGTCACGAGCGGAGGTTCTGCCCTGCTACACAGTTCAAGTGTTAATAAACAGGCCAGCAAAGGAAGCCACTGCATGAGGAGATCACAATTTTGGTGCACGATCTCTCGCTATCGGTTGATAGAACTGATTGTGCTCAGCAGAAAAACAGGTCCCACCTAAAGAGCAGAGAAATGATTCATTGGAGGGAGAGGGTTCATCAGGGGCTTCTGCCAGCGGTGGGGCTGGCTACAAAACCTTCCTGCAGGTCGGGGTCCCTGGTTCTCGCTTCCAGCAGTTCCTCTGGGAACAGCAGTGGCTTCGGCCCCAGACAGAGATCAAACGGGCTGAACAGAGCTGAAATGAGATGCAAAGGGGGGAGAAGGCGCATGCCAGGAGTCAGCACATACACAAATCCCACTCGTGGAGAGCACAGGACTGAGCTCTCCCATGAGAGCTGACTCATCGCTGGCGGCAGGAGACTGTGCTCAGTCTCGGTACAATCCACAGTGAGGAAACACCGACATGACAAACCCAACAGCCTAGCTGCTCTCGGGGTGGGGACAAAAAACCCCCCAGCCTGTGGCGAGTCACCTTTCCTTGCACTCCTAAGCCAGGATCTAGCACAGGAAGGCAGCGTTCCTGCTGCGGTGAAGGGACATTTGTGCAAGCCTGGTACATTTTCAGACCTTCTTGTTTCTCCATTGCTGTCAGGCAGCAGAGTAACACCAATATTAACTTTAAACAAGTAAGAAAAAAACACCCCACATGCACTGACCACAATCCTCCCTCATGAACATCTTGGCAGCTGCGGTCTGAGGACCTGTTTGGTATTTTCACTATTAAATGGCGCTTGAAGAAACTGCCATGACTGAGCTGAGGGCGGAGAACAGCAAAGCAAAGACCACAAGTTCTCCTCCCGGCCCTGTACACGTCTTACCCACAACGTCTCTCAGAACGACTGGTGTTTGTGCACCTGCTCCTCAGCTGGTCCCCAGAATCCCACCAGCTTCTGGAGCCTCGAGAGCCGCCCGAGGGCGAGGGGGAGCCCCCGCTCTGCTGGAGACACCCCAAAGGCAGCACGTCCAGGCTGAGCTGGCGCAGGTGCCCACCCGCAGCTTTGTGCCGCCATCCGGCGGCATTTCCACCCCGGCCCGCGGGACCTCTCGGGTGGCAGCCGCGCTCCCTCCTCCAGCCGCAGCGCACGGGGGCTGCAGGACCCTCGTCCTGGCCTGGGGAATCCTCCCGAGAGGCGTTCGCAAAACCAGGCGCGCAAACATTGGCGCTTTCAGAAAAGAGAAATACCTGCGAGAGCCGGGTGCTCTGGTGACCACGAACAAGGCAGCTCTGGAGCTCTGAGGTGCAGGAAACTCAGCTCTGGTTCGGCCGTACAGAAGCGTTGAGCAGCTGGAGATCCTGTGCCTGGACAGCGAAGCTCCGCTCCGTGGGCACGGGGACGAGCAGAGACGCTTCTCTGTAGTTGCTGAGTCACTAGTGGTAACTTATTCCCCAGTTTATGAAATGGGGATGACTTTTAACTTTCTACAACATATTTAGAACGCTGTGGGCGGCAACAACATGTGAATGAAGGTTCTGAAAAAAAT